>JAAGNO010001686.1:8963-22897 GCA_033439905.1 Ceryle rudis
CCTTCTCTGGCCACGCTCCAGCCCCTCAATGTCCTGCTGGGAGTGAGGGGCCCAAAACTGACCCCAGGATTCAAGGTTTGGCCTCCCCAGTGCCAAATAAAAAGTAATCTAGGAAGAGTTTGGGGACTTGGTGCTTTGTTTCTTTTCAAGGAATCCCAAAAGCCGCCGATAGACCTGTGGAGTTCCTTCAAGGTGCGGGGGGAGTAGGGGCAACGTTTCTTTAGCGTATTGTACAACTCCCTGCACTGGGACAGTGCTGATTGCCACCGGAGAGTCCTGGTGTCTGCTGGCACACCCACCACGGTGCCACAGCAGAGCGGGAGCGCTGACCAAGGAGTTCATTTTTCTGTAAAGCACATACAAGTGAAACTCAGCAGTTCGTGTAGCTGTGAACCTGTAAATTTACTACAGGGGAGGGAAATAGGCAGTCCTGGTTCTTCAGCAGTTGTGCAGTAAATTTTATTGTATGATAATTATGATTGTTATGACCTTCTGCCCCCCTCTTTTCTCTCTAATGAGTTTTCCTGGATTAACAAAGCATCGTTAAGTGAGACTCGGGGAAATATGGAAACAAAAATAAGGTGGTTTGAAAATAGCATTTTATATTGATCTAAGCAACAACAATTTTCTTTAGGTTTGTGCTGGAGCCCCTCCTGCCAAAAAAGATGCATTCTAGGTCTCAAGATAAATTGGACAAGGATGACCTAGATAAAGATAAGAAAGAAAAGAAGAAGGAGAAAAGGAACAGCAAGCATCAAGAGATATTTGATAAAGAATTTAAATCTACTGATATTTCTCTGCAGCAGTCTGAAGCAGTGATCCTCTCAGAAACGGTAACTTTATTAGCTCGTAATGCTTTATCTAATTCGGGGCAGTGTTCTTTCTCTGTTTAAATAAAAATGTTGATATTTAGGATTATTTTAAGACCAAAAATACGGGGGCTACTCTACGTTGTTAAAATATGTGATGACGAATCAAAACCACGGATTTTTATTTACAGTGTAAAAAAATCATGGTGTCTGATATGTAAATCTTAACCAAAAGTTCTGTAGGACTATTTGATAGAAGGAACAGATGGTAAAGGAAAAGAAATGCTACCGTTTTGCCAGCCTTTTGAATTTATGGTTCCCAATAGATGGTGATGGGGTTTTTTTTTCCCCTCATATTTCAGCTGACGACCACAAGACTCTTTTTGGTGGAAGTATCACAAGGTCATTTCATGCATGGCAATTACAAATTCTTGAGAGGCTATTTTGAGCAGAAAATCATAAGCAGTTCCACTGGTGGCTGTGTGTAAGAATATTAACTACAGGCCATATCTCTTTTAAGCCTTCTCTTCTTGGCGTATATTTAATTCACTGAAACTATCCTAAAGGCTTAGGTAACTTGAGAAGTTCTAGCTCTGAAATTGGAAGCAAGGCTGTTTTAAGCTGGAGCTGAGAGTGCATGAACTAACTGTAACCTCCAAATCTCTGCCTGGACACCTGTTTCGAGGCCAATAGTTTAAAACTTGCCCTCCAGAAATAAATGTAATGTTCTTTTAAAGATTGGCCCGTGTACTCGTAGAGCCAACTTTTAACTCAGCAGGGTCTTTGGTTGGTGGCTGAGTCATGTGCGTTGGAGTCTCCAAGAGATTTCTCTCTGACTTGTGATGACTGGATCTTTAAAGTCTTTATTTTTGATATTTGTAGCAGCATATTACTGATGTTCGGCCACAGTTCCTCTGTTTTCTGGATTTCCTCCTCCTTATCCATCCAGAGATGAGCTGGTCTCTCAGATGTGTCTTCTGACATCTTGGAAGATCAGAATTGTTTTTGTCTGATGAGGCCTTAGGCCCAGTATTGGCTCACCCAGGAACTCTTTCGTGCTACTCAGGTTTTTCACCCAAACTCCTATGAAGCCAGTGAGTTTTTCCATTGACTTCAGTAAATTTTGTGTCAGCCCTGGCTTGTTTAAATGGAGATTCCTCCTGCCAGAGCCAGTCAGGTGAGCATCATTAGAGTGTTTTCAGGCAGAAAATACACGTTGCTAGATTTCCATATGTATCATCTTTTTGATGGAACACCTTTAACTCTGCTCATGGCAGCAGTCGTGTTTTCACTAAGCCAGAGTGTTGCAGCAGCAGGATTTGCACTCACATCTCCCAGATCCCCAAGTGGATTAACAGAGCTTCTGAGGGAAGAGTCTTAGCCACAGGAGAATAAAACTTGCTTTTTTGGAGCAGCTCAGTCAGTTGGACTTTCACAAGTCCATGAGACCAGGAAGGAGGCATCCAAGGATACTGGAGAGCTCGTTGATGTCACTGTCATCTCTGAGAGGTCTTGGGTGTTGGCGAAGATTGCTGTTGACTGCAGAAATGAAAGAGCTGGCTGGAAAGGAGGACATGATAACCCTCAAGGCATATTCCCATTTGTCATCTGAAGAACAAAAATGAGCAAAGCCCAACAAGGTTTGACTCAAGTTTTCCACTCTTCCCAGTCAAGAGCCTTCAGTGCATGACTGGTATGACTAATATTCCCCTGGCCGTAGAGAGGGAAAGAAATTAAATGTCAGAATTAGTTACTTACAGTTACTTTGAGCTCCTTGAAATCCACAGATCAATAATATGAAAAAGAGTTTACTGGTGAGAGAAAATTTTTCCCTTTTCAGTATCTGCAGACTACTTGATGAGCTCCAAAATGACCAAGTCAATTTTTAATGCTTGGTGTAAGTGCAGCTCATTTTCTCTTGTAGATGAAATAAAGGAAATACTTTTGAGATTAGTTTACAAGAGTGGTTGGGCGATTCCCACCCCTGTCTTCAGGAATTTTGTACAGATAACATCAAGCAGTTTAAAGATAAAATTTGTCTCATCTTAAAATTCTTGCACTCTGGAGAGGTATGTCCCCTATTAATGATATAAAAGGGAAATCGTTCTCTTTGGTGGGTAAGAATTCAGCTTTTTCATTGTTCTACATTTGTGGGTTGCACTGTGTGCAACTTCTAAGTTGAAATTGCTCCCAAAGCACTGTTACTGCTGTGTTTTATGAAGAAAGAGGCATTTTGATTTATTTTCCATTAGAAGCTTAGAAGCAGCAATTTTGCAGCCTTCTAAAAAGATGATAATGAAATGGTGGGGAGAAAAAAGTAAGCTTTTTTTTTTTTTTTTTCCCCCAGAAATTCGGAATCCAGATTTGACCAGAAATGGAAATAAAGGTTTAAAGAACTTCTATAGTGAGATTTTAGTAATAAACTACGATTAGTTACTAGATTTTGTATTACATTTACTGGATTAATTCTTTTGGAATTTTTAGAACTCACGTGTCCCATCGATGAGTCAATTACAAGATTTCAGTTGTTTGGTAAATTTTCTAATGGATTCTTAATTCTGACTTCTGAAATATTTGTGACTTTTACATACTTTTCTTCAGTACGGTGACAAATTATAAATGCCTTCAAGAAAAAAAGATGAAAGAATAACAGCCAGCACCAGATCAGTCAAGTGTCTCTTTCTTCTTTCTGTGGCAGAGGAGGAGACTCTGTGGGTAGGAAGGATGTGGCAGACCCATGCTGTGTTGACTTCAGTGTGGCTTTTGGCACATACAATCATAGAACCATTTTGATTGGAAGAGACCTTGAAGATCATTGACTCCAACCGTTCCCCCAGCACTGCCAGGGCACCACTAACCCATGTCAGTCTGCCTCAAATCTCCATGGCTCTGAAACCCCTCCAGGGATCACGGGGACTCCACCACTGCCCTGGGCAGCCTGGGGCAGGGCTTCACAACCCTTTCAGGGAAGAAATTGTTCCTCAGCTCCAACCTAAACCTCCCCTGGTGCAACTCGAGGCCATGTCCTCTTGTCCTGGTGCTTGTTCCTTGGAAGCAGAGCCCAACCCCTTCTGGCTCCAACCTCCTCTCAGGAGCTGTTGAGAGCCAGAAGGTCTCCCCTGAGCCTCCTTCTCTCCAGGCTCAACAAGACCGGGTCCCTCAGCCACTCCTCACCACCCTTGTGCTCCAGACCCTTCCCCAGCTCCATTGCCCTTCTCTGGCCACACTGCAGCTCCTCAATGTCCTTTTGGGACTGAATGACCCAAAACTGAACCCGGGATTCATCTCACACAATGTTCTCATGAGCAAGACTGGGCGACGAAGTCCAGTATAAGGTGATGCTGAAGAATACACAGCAGCCTGGAAAAACTGCGTTCAATATTGTCATGGGTGAGACAGAGTAAATGAGAAGCCGTGATGGATTTGGATAGTAGGACGTGTCAAAATAATCTATGTGCAGAAGCACAGCGCGTGGTCTGCCTCTTAATCTCTGCCTCTGTCTCATGTCTGTTTATTAACAGGAGGCTTCGTTATGTGTCACTTTTGTTCCATCCAGGTGTCATTGCAGCTTGCAACCAGCCCATGGCTGTAGTAGCTGGCGAGTAACAGGCTTGTGCTTGGCAGTTCAAAAGTGGAGATATTTCAGATATTCACCCGACACACACATACTTATGCACCTCCATCACCTTCTAAATCATTCTTCACCCACCACAACCACGTAGTTATCAGTGGTTTCCTCTCACAAGGGACGGGTGCATCAGTGACCTTACGCATGAATCTGTGGTGGATCCCGTGTTATTTGCTGCTGGTTTGTGCAACGTATTTTCAAGCACAATATCAAATTGATGGAGAAAATCAATTGAGGGGCATGGCAGGCTGCGCTCATTCCCATCTCTGCACAGCTTCTGCTGCTTTTTTTGAAGGTGATGTCATCTGATGAAAGGAGTCTTTCCATCACTGCGGTGGAGTGTCTTTACATAGGAACTGAAACGAGTCTTTCCATCACTGTGACGGACTTTCTGTTATAGGAGCTTGGGGGGGTTTCCTCTAATCAAATGAATTGTCATGAAAGAACATGGGAAGGTCATAAACCTGTGGAATTATTTTGTGGAGCTTTTCATTATCTTTAAAAAGGAGGATTCAGAGGCCATTTCGTCCGGCTGTACGGCTGAAATACTTTTCTTCCAAATTCCACTGTACTCATAATGAATTTATTGACTGATCAAAACCCAAGCCCTAATTACAGAGCTCTTGTACTACTCTGATCTTATCAGAAGATAAATTAAGCACTTTGGTATGTGAAGATGATCAGTAATGCCTTTATAGTTTTGTAGAGATTTTTATCTTCTTTCAACTATCACGTAAACCTCTTAAAACATAAATTCTTATTGTTAGTTCTTTGATTCCATGAGCTGATAGCAAACCAAACACTGAAGCCAGGTAGTTAACAGACCACTCGAAAGCTCATGTTAGAAATCAGAACAACAGGCTGCACATTTTATTGATTTAGTGGCGTGTAACATCACTCACTATTGATCTTTCTTTCATTAAACCCCCAAAAAATTAGCAAGGGGTTCATTATGCATTAGCAGTCTCCAGAGAGTTCATATTCCCGGGCAGAACTGTGGTTTATGTGAAGCTTTAAGGAAAGGACCAAGCATGTCAATCCCAGAAGATGTTAACATTTCTTTGAGATAGCTACAGACCAGGTTATCTTGGGAGCTTGGCTCTAGTTGTTGGGTTTTCTTTTGATTGTGGCATTGCAGCTTTTCCTAATCAATTTACGTGTTTTTCCTTCGTTGCTTTTCTTTATGTGCGTCTGAAAAAGTGATTACTTTGCTTATTCATTCTCCTAAAAATATGCTTTAAAAGATCTTGAAAGAAGAAACCTTTGGAGTCTTTAAGCCTTGAATGTTAGCATCAGGCAAATTCCTGAAAGGTTGCCCTGAGGTCTTGATGTACTTTCAAAAAAAAAAAGTTACGTACTTTATGGTCATTCATTTCTCGTAGATTGGTAGGTACCGTCTCTTATGCAAACCCTTTTAGGGCTTGTTTTCTGAAAATAAAAGGAAGTACTCATACCTTATTTTAGATTTCTCCTTCACACCAAATGTTTTTTAAAAAAACAATTGTGAAATGACAGAATTCTTCAAAAAAAACCACAAATTGCTGCTGGCATTTTCCGGTTGGTCCTAATGCAGCACCGTGGATGTAATTCCCTTCTTAACTTCAGGCTGCTGCTCCATTTTCTCTGATCTCCTGGAAATAAAAAATTCCTTTCTTCACTGCAGTTATTAGAAATACAGGGGCTGGTGGATGGGTAGCAAACAGTAGAGCTCAGTATTAAACAGAGTAAAAGGAGTCACCTTAACCAAAGCATTAGTTGCCCATCAGATCACAAGTATCATTTCAGGGTTTCTGATGGAAAATTTGACTATGAAGCAGCCAGAGCTAAACAATAGGGATATTTCAGTGAATTAAATAAAAGCACAGGCACCATCAAGAAAGTGTTTCTGGACAACAGATGTCTTCCTCAGACTTTGACCATGCCAACAATTAAAGAAATAAATTGTAAAAGGAAATCAGAGTCACACGAGAGGAAAGAAATTATTTTGAATGCTGTATAGACTTGTGTAAGGGTATAGACTTCCTGAGCTGTTATTAAGCAAGTGTTTGGGGAATTGGCTCATTGCTTCAACAAAATATGTCAGGCTATGGGAAGGTATGTGCATGAAGTCTCCTTGATTCCTGGGGAGAAAGGAAAAACATTCGAGGCTGTGAAATACTGCATTAAATAAGAAATATTATATGCTATAATTGCCCTGTTACTGTTCAGGAGGTAGTAGGAAAAACATAGCAGTCCCAAGATCTGATGCTCTGTAACAACTTACATTCCTTTGCTGTCTCACTGGTTTTGTCCCTGTACAGATCAGCCCGCTAAGACCACAGAGACCAAAAAGCCAAGTCATAAACGTCATTTCAAGTGAAAGACGTTTCTCCGTCTCGCCATCGCCTCCCAGCTCCCAGGTGACACCACCCCCAATAACTCCACGGACAAAACTTTCTTTCAGCATGCAGTCCAGTAAGTCTTTCATTTTAACTGTATTTCTTTTTCCTAGCAAATTTTGTGCAAAATAACTTCTAGTGGGGCTATGTGATGGGACGAGGGGCAATGGATTCAAGCTCAAGTACGGGAAGTTCCACCTCAACGTGAGGAAGAACTTCTTCACCGTAAGGGTTACACAGCACTGGAACAGACTCCCCAGAGAGGTTGTGGGGTCTCCTTCTCTGGAGACTTTCAAGACCTATCTGGATGCATTTCTGAGTGATCTGCTCTAGTTCTGCCCTGCTCTGGCAGGGGGGTTGGACTCGATGATCTTTGGAGGTCCCTTCCAACCCTACCATTCTGTGATTCTGTGATGTTGTTTCCTCAAGCACCACATTACACATCGGTTTGGGTTCTTTGAGTTAGTCCTTTTGCCATCGCTGTGGGATTGCTTGTGGGAACCAGAACTTACCTCTTCACATCACACTCCTTGCATTTGCCAGCAAAAATGATTTCAGTGTTTCACAAAAGCAAGCAAAATGGTTGCGCTGAAAAAAAAAAAAGTCCTTTTCAAGTAATTTCATTAGCAATTACTTAGCTATATAGTAACTGCCAAAAGATATTGTTGTACTTAATTCTATATTGGATTTATGGTATTTTAGAGCATAAAGGCTGAAGATATAATCTTTTAATGTAATTGTATCTTAAAAGAACTTCTGTTTGCTCTCTAACGAGTACGAGCCAGAAGGAAAAAAAAGTCAGTGTTTTTGATATGTTTTGTATTTGACATTGACATCTATCACTGAGTTTTCCTGTGAAATATCATCTGTTTGCTTCAATCTTCAGGAAACCCTATTGCAAAACAGGATGTAATACACCTATTTCTTTTACAGTGCTGTTGCCCAAAACCTGTTATTCAGAGTTTTCAGTTGCCAGCACATGACAAGAAAAAAATAAAATAAATAAATAAACCTTCTTGCTGCATGTTCCCAAATGCGGGTACAATAATCAAGAATTCAGTGTTAGCAAAAAGGAGAACAGAGGATCAGTTTTCAGGAAAAAATACCGTTTGACAAGGTTACCCATTTTACATCCATTTTTTTTTTTTTACATTAAAAACAAAATGACATTTTTGATACTTAAAACCTTCTCCGTTAAACAGCGAGTGTTGTGGAAAGCTCTTGTTGCCAGTTGCAGATACACGGCCTGTGAGGAGGAATGTGTTTACTCTGCAAATCGATAGCAACAGAATTGTCTTTTCCAAGGCGTGTGGCTTTGTTTTAATGATTTGAAATCATTGGTTGCAAATGTGGGGAAGAGGGATGAGCAAGTGCAAACCAACGCGGCGTTTCCTTTGCGTAGTCAGACTTAAGTACTTTGAGAACTGTGAACTCTCTCCGTTCTTTACAGTTTTGATAGCCAGAAACCACCAGTATGCTAAAAACTGGAAAAACAGAGAAGTAGAGTACATATACTCCTGCAAAAAATACTCCTTGGATTGATTTATTTCCTCCTGTGTACCTTTTATGAAAACTAACTTGATCTCTTGTTTTTTAAACATACCTGAAGCTGTCGTGTATTTCTGAGAATATTTATGGCTATGTGCTGGAGATTTATGGGTGTTATCTACAAGCGGTTCAGCTTATTGCAGAAGCCGTGGGACTTGGCCGTAATCGTTTGAGGAATGGTAGTGATAAAAAAAATCTGAGGGATTTCCTAAAGATAAAGAAGTTACTTCAGTGCACAGATTGGTTAAAAGCAGTTAAGGGGTTCGTAAGCAATACTGCTTGCTTGTTAACTGGCAGTTTAGGAGAATGGAGTGTAAAATTATTTGGTCGTTAGGTTAAGATGAAGAAGAAGTTGTCAAAATGATCTCTTGCCAGCTCAGAGATTCTCTCAGTGGCACATGTCCAGTAAGGAATAAATATTCAGACCGTAGCAGTCTGATAAAACACCTCGAATAGTGACAGTGAACCAGAAATTATGAGTAATTCTTTGCATAGCAACTGACTTTGTGAGGTAATAGTTCAGCTGAACTGAGCAGGAGAAAAGTAACAGATCTGTAGCAAATAGATCTTGAAACATGACTGAAAACTGCTGAAATTTGTGTTCGATACCTGTTGCTGCAGTAGAGTAGATGATTCCTGGGTCTCATTAGACTTTGTGAGAGATTAGCTAGTCAGGGCTAATAATTAATTTTCTTTTTCATTCTAGAATATTGTGTTGCCGTACTCAATAGTTTGCCAGACTGTATGCAAATACATTGTTAATGTTCACGATGAGCTATTTGTACGGTTGGAAATATCCCATCCACAGTCACAAGGATTTCTTGCTGTCTTGCAAAAGGATGAGGTTACAAAACCACCACGTACAGGCTGTAGGAGCACAGAGGAGCCTGCAGAAAATAAGAGCTGTAACAGAGCTGGGGAACATTGGGAAAGGGACAAAGGCAGAGCAGGACACCATTGCACAGCCAGCTGGTGGCCATCCAGGTTGTTTGGAGCATTGCAGATGTTAGAGTTGCCTCCACACCTTGTTTCCTTGCAGCTCTATTGAAAATGTTGCTCGTCTGCCTTCCCTTGGAGCTTCCAAATGTCAGCCTTAAGGAAACAAACGGTTTGTGTAACTCCTGATGCCATTTGTCTTGCCATCTTCATGGTGGCACCGACTAGCCTGCATGTAATGGCTTAGATGAAGTTAGAAGAGTCTGTAACGTCTTGTAAAATACAAAGATGAAGTGTTCAGCGCAGTTAAATTTCCTTTCTCTTTGAATACTAGTGTGTTGCTATACTCATTTTCAGTTTCTACCCAAAGGAATGTATAAAGTGAGACCTAAAAACATGACTCATTGACAGTAAATACCAAAAGTTTTCCCTTTCTAAAGCAGGATTCAAGGGTTTGCTAAATTTCTAGCTAAAGCTACAACTCTAAAGAAAATGCCCTTTTCCAGACATCTCCCAGTATTATCCTAAACTGCAGGCAAAAAAAACCAAACACCAAACAAAAATATACAGGGATATATAGAGATAGGTATTTAAGTGGGGCTGGGACGTGCAGGATGTATGTCAAGGAGCTGGTTTATGAGGTTTAAATTCCCCGTCCTCTTTAGCTGTAGAGTCTGGCTGGGAAATTCATACAAAATGACCAGGGCAGTTCATTGGCAGCACCAATATTTAGTTACAAACACATAGCTTTGTTTTCCAGTTACATGTTTAATGACACGAGGTGGGGATTCTGATGGAGATGTTTAAAGGAAAGTATGACAAATCCCTGGGGAATGCAGAAAACCGGGTTGTGTAGAAAAGAAAGGATGGAAAAACAGGAGCACTGGAAAAAGCAATGAGAAATTCGTGTCCTGGAGGACAAACAACACTTTTCAATCTGATGGAGAGGAGGCTACTGAAAGTTTGAAGTCCCAGGATGGAAAATATTCTTCTTCCTGGCATAGTTGAAAGTTCAAGTGAAAGGATGAAGACCAAAATTACAGTTTTCAGTGACAAATCAATACAGCCACCTTCCAGTTAGAGTGTGATAGCGAAAGGCCATTTTAGAGAACAATAAAAGGATGCTTTTGGTATGATATCGATAGGAACCTTGCAGTAAAAATATCTGCATAATCAAGTCCTCCTCTTACTTCACAAATCAGCCCATAACATAAAAATCTCCTTTTTTTTTTCGTTTCCGAAATGAAAACACTTCCCTAATTTATCAAAAATAAATTCCGTTTCTTATCTCGCAGAGCTCACAGTAGGTTTTGTCTGTGTTAAAATGACTGAATTGCCCTGAAATACACCGTGGGTGGATTTCTACACAAAAACCTATGTATCACACAGGCCTCAGTAAACTTTATTGTCCCTCAGGCTATTCGCCTTTACGGCACGTACCTGCCTGGATTTATTTGCTAAGAAAAGGGACTTTTTTACCCAGCAGACAGAAATAATAAATGTTTTGTACTTTCTCTTGCATGATTTTATTTACTCAACAACTAATGACTGCTCATTTATTATAGCAAGCTGGAGTTTGAAAGGTTTTGAGGGAGACGTAGTTAATTCTAAGCTTTCATTTGTGCATTTGATTAGCAAGAAGCTTTTATTTTACCGGGGGAAAGTAAACAAAGCTTAGCTCCGTTTTATTTTCTTAGTGCACTTAGCAAAACTTCTACGGCGTGTTCGTGCGCAAGGTGAAAACGCAGAGCTTGCAGCTGAGAAATGTAGATTTGCTAAACGATGAATATTTTGGTGTGAAATCCAAAGTAAAAAATGCTACCTGTTAAAAAGAGGGGATCGTTCAAGTATTTTGAGCCTAAAAAAACACACCCAGCGTGACTCCACTGTGCGTGCTGCCCCTCGACGCGGGGGTTGGTTCATTTGTTCTGCTTTGCTTGAAAAGCACTCATTAGATGAGCTGCAGATAATTATAGAGGCAGTGAAGAGCAGACAAAGAGATGGCATGTGCAGCTTTACCGCGGTATCGATGTCCTAAGAACTGGTGCAGGCTGGGTCTTTGTGTTGGATTCAGTTATCGAAAGAGTTCACTCGGTGTTGATTTTTACAGATCTGGAGCTGAATGGTATGTCCAGCTCCGACATCCCCGACGTTCCTCCTCCTCTGCCTCTCAAAGGAAGCATGGCTGATTATGGGAACCTCATGGAGAGTCAAGACTTGGTCAGCCCGACGACCTCCCCTCCTGCACATCAAAGGGTGAGTCCCAGCGGGGTTGATCATCATCCGCAGTTTGCTTTGGTTTTTTGCACCTTGAGCGAGCCATAGTGAGGTGCCATCCTGCTCACGGACGTGTCAGCACATCCAGAGAGCTCTGCAGTTGCAAACAGCTGTCTGGAGTGTGAGGGAACAGCATCACTCATGGGGAGTGACCCGAAGGGAGGCTGAAGGAATCATTCTGGTGGAGAAGACTAAGAAAAATGTTGTTAGCTGTGTTGGTAAGGGAGCTTTAACCAACAGGATATAGTCTCGGCAGCAAATTAGATTTAATAGCCTTTCAATCCTGTCTCAGGAAAGGAAGTAAAACATGTACCTGACATCTTTTCCTTTCTGGAGCTCCATTCTGTCGACATTCAATCGCCACTCGTTTCCTAGAGGCAAACACACGTGCCTCCTTTGAGGGAAGGAGCTCAGAAACACTCTTCATCACCATCAGGGGTTTCAGCTTTCTGAGGAAAATACACTTTTTCAGCTTTGTTCCCTGTATCCTGGAAGCTTTTAAAAATAATTTGGTCCTTTTCTTTAAAGCAGCACTTTGGAGAAGGGCCATTTATTTTCTTTTTAGAAGGAAAAAATAGGTTTGAAGAGGTGTGGTGGGTTGACCCTGGCTGGACACCAGCTGTCCACCAAAGATGCTCTGTCACTCCCCTCCTCAGCTGGACTGGGGAGAGAAAAATACAACAATAGACTCACAGGTCAAGGTAAGGACAGGGAGAGATCACTTACCAATTACCATCAGAGGCAAACCAGACCTAATTTAGGGAAAATTAATTTAATTTAAGTTGTTAGCAACCAAATCAATGAGAAAAAAAAATCTTAAATCTTAGAACACCTTCCCCCTCCCCACCCCTCCTTTCTTCCCAGGCTCAACTTTACTCCCAATTTCTCCACCTCCTCCCCTGCAGCGGCGCAGGGGGCTGGGGAACAGGGGTTGTGTCAGCTGATCACACACTGTCTCTGTCACTGCTTCCTCCTCACGGGGTGGACTCCTCACACTCTGCCTCTGCTCCAGTGTGGGGCCCCTTGCACAGGGGATAGTCCTCCATGAACTGCTCCACGATGAGTCCTTCCCACAGGCTGCACTTCCTCACAAACTGCTCCAGAGTGGGTCCTTTCCATGGGGTCAAAGCAGACCTGCTCCAGTGTGGGCTTCTCTCTCCACCTGGCCACAAGTCCTGCCAGGAGCTTGCTCCACAAGGTCACAGCCTCCTTCAGGCATCCAGCATGGGCTCTTCCATGGGCTGCAGGTGGATATCTGCTTCACCATGGACCTCCATGGGCCTGTCTCACCATGGTCATCACCATGGGCTGCAGGGGAATCTCTGCTCTGGCATTTGGAGCACCTTGTCCCCTTCCTCCTTCGCTGACCTTGGCATTCTGGGAATGGTTATGTTTAAGACAGAATGCCACAGTGCACAACACTACCCAAGTCCAGCTTTTTCCCTGGTCGAAATTGTAACTGCGTTGTTTCAGCGATTTAGTATTTTCAGGCAAAATGGGGAAAAAACCACCCAAACAGATATAGAATTAACTTTCAGCAATGTGAGTAGTGTTATTCAAAACACCTTATTTTACTCATTATATAGATATATTAAAAAAATTCTCTACTCCCATCCTCTCTTCCATAGCTCTTCCCCATGGCTGGATGGTTTTTAGGAAATATTTTTTCTGCGAACCCTTTTCCTCTAATTTCCATCGACATGTACGAAGCTCTTACCCATTTCCCTGGCTTCTCTCTCAGGGGCCAGCTCTTGCTTGACCTGAATACAGACCTCAAAGTGGAAAACTACAGACTTTACAGGAGGGCTGCCAGAAGAAACCCGAGAAATTCAAATTGGGCGTTAAATCTGTTGAATCCATTCCTATATGAGTAATAAATTCATTTTGTGTGATCTACTGTAAGTTTTAGGTCGTGGTAGTAGCTCACGATTGCAACCATGAGTTTGAGTTTTAGCTAAAAAACATTAAACGGGGACATTATAAAATAGATGGTGAGGAATAAAATCCCAGTAGCCAGGTTCCTTTTCCCTTCCTTGCGAGGCCGTTTGAAGGGGTTTCCACTCAGTGGTCAAATGCAGGTTATTGACGGTACTGCTTGCAAATGCCATCGTGCTGTGATGGTCGGACCTGAAGATGACTCAGGTTCCAGCCTGAGTCTTGTTGCTGTTGAAGATGTGACCTTGTACAGCTCATGTACCTGTCATGAGCAGGGTTTCTGCATCATTAACTGGACCTTCATAAAAATAGTAGCAATATGCTCTCTTGGCTTTTTTTTTTTATTAAGCTCTTAATAATTTTTCCCTTTACAGTCTTCACTGCTCACACTCCTTTCATGTTTTTTGAGGTTTTTGAATATAT
>JAAGNO010001688.1:26480-44563 GCA_033439905.1 Ceryle rudis
ACCTTGGTGATCTCCTCAGTCTCTGCAACTCTGCCTTTATGCTCATTGCAGCCATTTCAAAGCAAGGACCAGGACAGTGGGCACACATTTGGATTCAAGTTTGCTTTTCTGTACAGTACTGGGCAGTTCCGATTCAGAAAGCATAAGCGTTTCAGCAGACAGCTGAAGGATCATGGAAATAATGACCTGGAATTTGATCTCACACAAAGCAAACAGGCAGAGAGACACACAGACCAATGGAAGCCCATAAAGATACACAGTTGTGCAAGGACATAGGTGGAGCAGGGAGACCATCCACCTTTCAATTGTAACTTAATAACAAGCCTGATTCCCTTTTTGTGATGTAATCCAGGATGCTAAAATGATGGAGCTGCTGCTCCATGAGAAAAGGTGTGAGAAGACAGAGCAGAAACAGGTGGGGGGATTCAATTCTTTTCCATTACCAGCTGGACCCTTGCACAATAAAGGACACACGTAGCTCCTGTGTGGCCATGTGATGCTGGGAACTACAGGGCCTCTGCTCAACAAGATGAGGAGTTAATAGAAGCAAAACAAATCCCCCTTATTTGCCTCAGGGTCAAGGGTCAGTGTAAGTAAATCATTAATTAACACGCTGGTGCCTCAGTGCTATTGACAGGGTTTTGTGTACACAGTGGGACTGTGGCACCCCCTGCAATTAAGCAGGCAGTGAACTTTCCTCCTTCTGCTGTCTCCCGCTTGGCTCGAGCAGGTTCACTTTCTCCCCTGTCCTCATCAGAGGCTCCTCTCTGTTCTTCCTCTCAGCATGGGGTACCAGCCATCCCCATGCTCACTATTCTTGCCTGCCCAGCAGAACTGTCTTCAGAAACCAAGCCTCCTCATTTTGTTGTTTTCCAACTTCATGCAGAACCTACTCCTTTGAAAAACCCTGACTGGCTACATGCATCCATCAACACAGGCATTTATTTTGCCTCTCTGCTCATGTAAAACTACAGCTAGAGCTTCTAAAGAGCTCACAGGTGCTTGGTGATAACTTGTCAGACTTAAGACACTACAGTGTCTCACAGGGAAAAAAGATATTCTTCACCTCTCAGTACCTACATTTTAATAAAAATTGGGGATCCTAATTGTCCATAATCCTTACTAATGACATCTCAGTCTTTTTTTTTTCTTCTAATCAAGACAGGTCTGTTGGCAGCTTGATTTCTATGCCAGCTGGGAAATTGCCATATAAAGAGCAGTCATTTCAGAGGATCCACAGTCACAGATCCTCTTAACAATCAGGCCTACAGTGTCAAAGGAGCACTTAAGAATTTTTCAACACTTTTCTTTGCAGAGGAGTCTGCTTTCTTTTGGTTGCTTTGGGTTTCAGAAAAGTCTTGGCCTGTTGTCTGAAGGTCTGAGATTGACAACAAAGACCAGATGCCTCAGAGCTACACCACACTGACCTCAATGTTAGTTTTGAAGCTGAACTTTAAGTCCCAGGAAACTTCATCTGGAAACCTAAGATCACTCTTGTCATTCTCAAACCCATAATTAAACATACCATCAGTGTTATGTGATGGGGTAACACACGATCTGCCAGCTCACAAACTACAAATCAGAGGTAAAACAAGCAAAATCCTAATGTATATTTGTGTGGCTACTAATCAAAAACAATTACAGATGCTCTTATCTTCTTTTGAAATAAAAGTACCTGGACAGTCATCTTCTTCTAATCAAAGCATTTTATTAGTTCAAAATAATTTTAGTATCTTTGACATGTGTTTCATGTAAGGTAGGAATGACATGATAAACATGATCTTAACATAGTAGGGTCTCTGACGATTCCCCCTAAATCACCTACAATTTGCTGTCATATTAATCTGATTCCCACAACATTTTGCCCATCCCTCCTTATTTTTTTTTCTTAAATTTAGGAAATTCAGGTAAGTGCCCAGTGATTTCTAATTATACTATTGACAAATTGCTACTTTGGTGAAACAGTACAGTAAAGGTCCTCTGGTACAAAGTTGACTAGCTTCCCACAGAACTTGGTAGAGCAAGAACAAGAGCACAATCTGTGCAAAGCCCATTTTCTCTCTTGCAGTTGCAGGCACTGTAAGGCCTGAAAAAAACTTGGACGGGGAATAACACAGCTGAGCATTGCTAGAAGCTGTGCTTTGCTCAAGTTTTAAGTCACCTTACAGTATGTTCTCAAGACGTTAGGTAACTCACAAGTGTGCCTCATTTCAAAGATTAAATGCCAAGCTATCAGTGATTTTAAAAGTGCCTCAAATGCATTAGAGACAACTGAAATTTCAAGTATTGTGATGTGATTTGCCTGTCCCAGCCTGTGCCTCCCTGCCCCTCACACTCAGATGATGTCTTCTTGCACATTGTTATGAGAAATTGTAATCTTCACTTGTATGCTCTATCTATATTAAGAGACCATATATAGACTGGCAAAATTTCTCTATACAGCACACTTGTGGATCATGCATCCTGGTATTTCTGGTCACCAGGTCAAAGTTTGAGGGAATCAAGACTTTGCTCCTCCTTCAGAGTAGTCCACTGTTGCTTGCTGTCTTTGTCTTTTAGCACCTAGTTCACAGTCCTTGCACTAGTTACATGAAAATACCACCCTGAAGGTACCTGAATCCAATGGATGTTGAAAGTAGAAAGCTGCTAGCAGCCAAATTAACAGCACATAATTAGTCTCATGCATAAACCTCTTAAAAAAGTACAGGGCACTTGGTGTCAAGATTAGACAATTAACTTTGTCAGAGCACAGGAGAATGCACTGAAACGCTTACATTTGCAACATAGTATTAAGTCTGCAATTCTCACCGGGATTTGTGTGAGTAAATACTCTAGGTCAAAGCCTTGACAGCCTTATTTAGATTTTGCTCACTTAGTGCAGGCTCTGCTCAAGTAAAGACCACATATAATCCAAGGAAAGGCTTCCGAGTTTGGCTCTGCATTTTGACAGCCTATAAAAGACTGTCTGGAGCATAAGCAGGATCAGCAAAAGTAAGCACTTCCACATACACAACTCTGAACCAGTGCTGTTTTACATGCTAGCCAAAACATGACTGTACACTGCAGCATATTCTACGGTGACCCAGACAGCCAAGCTTTAAAAACATCACAAACTGGGTAAGGGCTTCTGCCAGTTCCTCTTATGGTGAAACGTGGCATCAATAGAGTGATCCATCAGCAATTCATATCTATGATCAAATGGGCTCTTTCCCTGGGGAGTGGCAGACCCAGAGAGATTAGCACCTGTCTCTCTTCATTTATCACTGGCAGGTGCTTAAGTGAAGGAAGATACTGTCTCTGCTAAAGTGAACAAAGCTCCCAAAAGATAAGATGGATGTGCTGGACCACTGAGCTAACACTCACTCAGGAAACAGCAAATAAGTCTCTATCTGTTTAGCAAAGCTGGCTTTGTGAACTGATAGGAGGAACATGGTAATTCATTAATATGGTGAGTATTAAGAGTGAGGGTACAATTATTAGGAGAAAGACTACTGCAGCACTAAGAAATTTACTGGCCCTGCAGAATTAGGGGACTTGGGGTGACTCTGCAGTGCCAGGAGCAGACAGGCATAAACTAGCTCTGTTCAAGGTAATCCCAGAGCTGAAAGTTCAAGGGATCAAAGACTGAGGCATGGATGTGAGCCTGCTCTGACCTGGAGGCAGTCTGGCTACATTCATGCAGCACCCGAGCTAACAAGACCCCCTCCTCCCCAGACAGCACTCCATGCAGCTTAAGTCCATCAGCTAGATAGCTGGATATCTGTATCATATTCTATTTTGCAACCACCTGGTGTATATACCAAACAGTAGAACTAATTTTCTAAGTAGAACTACTAAATAACTATTGCAAAAGTCTCTTAAGCATTAAAGAACTCAGGTGTGTGGAAGGCAAGAAAACAAGCTGAGACTTAGCCACTAGGCTAGCTATTTCATTAGAACATATAAAAGCTAGAAGAGGGTATCTTCATCACTCTGTGCCTAAGGAATGGAGGAGAAAAAATATTCCCCATCTTTCAATTTTGCTTAAATGTTATCTAGACATCCATAAGAGGACGTTTCTTTTCTTCAAATTACTAGGTATATAGCAATGGAAAGTACATAGGTTGCTCTCATTCAACCAGAAGCAGAAGTTTAGCACTGTGATGTTGTTACTTGCATCAATGAAGTCTCAAAGTTTTCACAATTCAGAGGCTCTAGAAAAATATTAGCACACAAAACCTGAAAAATTTGCCTGACACAAGAATGGGTATGTCTGTCAAAAGGCTTCACCCAACATGCTCATGTCTAACATCTTTGTACAATATGGATAATCTTTTAATGTAGTAAAAGTAGATGCCATTTGGTCTTCTCACTTTAAGGAAATAGCAGTTCCTTGTAATTTTTTAAATGTAAATATACCCTCTCTTTATCTTTGTTTTTAATGAATTCATACATTATTAGAAAATCTTTTATACAAGAAGAGCCACTGAGATATATCATCTCATTTTAAGAGATTTCCTGTTGGTGGAAAACAAACAGCCACCTGCAAGGGTCTGGTGTTTGAAAGGATTTAAATAAACACACACGGATAATTAGATCAGTTAACCTTGCAAATTAAAACAAGCACATTGCATTATCTCCAATTTATCCTAAAAGAAAATATGAAGTTGCCTCAGATAAATAGTTTAATAAAGACAGTGAAGAGCCTGTATAAGCAGTGTTACTGCTAAACCTAAATCTGTGGGCTAAGAGGATGAAAACCCACTTTCTAACTAGCTTCCTTTGGAGAACTGGTGACCGGTTTGCAGGGGACCAGGCTTAATTGTCAGAACACTTTCACGTAACATCACTCGGGCAGCCTAAATCATTTGTCTTGGGTCACTCTCTATTCAATGGAAAAGAATAGGTAGGATGACTGCCCATGGTCAACTCCTACTCTCCAATGGCTGTAGAAGAATGAAAACCATTTAACCTTCATTAGGCTGACGTTAAGGCAGATGAATCACACCTACAGTCACAAAATGCCACTTTATGACTCAGGTATCCACTTTTTTTTGTAAAGTAATGACTGCAGTGGGGGTAAACTTCCTTACAGAATAGAACAGAAAGCTGGGCAGAGCTCATTAGTTACATTAAAGAGAAAAAAAGACCAGATTGAGAGTTGCTCTAGCAGTTGGGTGACACCAGTTGTCCATTACTTGGGTCACAGCAGGTCAATTACATGCAGAGAAGTTTTCCTTGTAATCAGCTGCTTAAGTGTGCAGCACCAACAATTGCCTAGAGTGTCAGTCTGCTAGAGGTCGTCTGTGTGACTACCCATGACCATGGCTGGCCAGAAAAACACCACTCCATTTAGCAAACATTTCAAGACTTTGAAGTATATTTCTTTCCTGTGAAGAGACTGACCTTTTAAGAGAAGAAATATGACTGCATTTTATGTAGTGATTAAATGTGATTTTATAAGAGGGGGTTGGACTAGAGGACCTCCAGAGTTCCCTTCAAACCCCTATTATTCTGTGATTCTGTAGAGGAGAGTTTTCTGCCAGTTTCAGAGCAGGTTTTTAATCCCAGATATCATCAAAACAGGATAAAGAAAACATCTTAGTCAAAATACCGTCCTGGATCTGAGACACCATCACAATAAGAAATATGCTGAAAGCAGTGTTATTTCAGAAAACATTTCCACACTTTCTAGGAGAAAAAAAAAAAAAAAAAGAAAAAAGTTTTGTTTGCTTATTTTTCCATCATTTCTGCTTGTAAGATGCTTGGCAGCATGTTGTGTTTTAAAACAGAAAAATAAGTAGTCATAATTTTAGCTGTGAACTGGACTGCAGGTACAGATCCTGCACGTAGGTAGATCCTACAATCACATGTCATAGGCCCTTTGCTGCTCACTGCTGGAAGGTGGTAGATGGTTGGTCTTGTAGCCAGGAGTTGCTATTACTTCAGCAGTTCTGTCAGTGTTGCTGATGGCACCTGTTTTCATAACCGAAACTACAAACTTCTCAGAAATTTTATGTTAAAGCCTGCTCTAAGTGAGAGTTATAAGGCTATTCTCTTTCAGTTTCTGTTGTTGTTTATTCCTTTGGGTGTTATATATATGTGAAAGAATGCCCTGAAAGTTGAAGTGAGTGCCATTCAAGAACCAAGGACAAAACAAGTTTGTTGGCTATAACAGCGTCATTTTTTTGCTTCAATATTGATGCGAAAACAATTTTTCTGGAAGATTTGGAAAAAAGATGATTATATACTGAAGCTAGTTAGTAGATCTACAGAGAAATAAGCTGATGCCCCAAATAAAATAAAGAAGTTTAGAGTGAGCACTTGCTGCTGTATCACCTAAGCTGACTTACTGTGTCACATGGACCACTGAGGTCCCTAAACATATTACAAGCCCTAGCAGAAATTGGTACCAACAGAAGCAGTCTTCACAGAAGCAGACAAGTAGAAGTATACTGAATGGATAACAGGGGCTGAGCAGATTTGTTCAGGGTAGATTTAGGTGCCACACCAAGCATATGTTTGATCTTCAGACTTGTATCTGTATACATAATGAAATTCCTAAGTCAGGACTTGATTACCTACTGCCCAAGTTGTTCTGGTTAGCCTGGCAAACAAGCTCAAATTTGCATCTGCTGCTCAGCAGACAAATCCCCTGGGCTGGCACAGGAAAAGGTCATGGCATTGGGAGTGCATCCCTTAATGCCACAGGCTGTACTATGCAGACCTGTAACTAAACACAGGGAGCTTAGTTACCAGGGTTTTCCCTCTGCACCTCTTACTGGAACTTGGATGTTAAGAATAAAAAAAGTAAACCAAAACAAAATACAACATCAAGATTTTAAAAGACACAAAATAATCTGTCTTCTGCAGCACTGAGAAATGGATCTTCCCTCATCTATTTTACACCCTCTTCTTTGTGCTGCAGATCCAACACACTTGAGTTTCATTTCAGAAAGTAAAGCTGCTAAGCAGCTACCAAATGACCTTTGCCTCTCAGATGAGCATTTATGGCAGGAAACACATACATCAACAACAACAAAAAGTCTCCCCAGTAACGAAAATGTTTCTGCCAGCAATGTATCTTTTACAAGCTTGCAAGATGTACTGAGATTCTAATAATCAGATTAAAATCACATCAAACTATGTTGGGAAGTCAAGGTGAAGGCCTTTGGATTGTTCTCATGAATAGCCCTATCCAGACCTACCAGGTGATGATAAATTCAGGTTTTTGCTTGGTTGGTGTTTTTCAAATTTATTTTAAGGGCTTATAGTTTTTAAAAGCCAAGAGGTGGGAAAAGAGTTGGTGTTTTAGCAGTTCTTGCAAGCATCTGACAATATGAAATGATTAAGAAAAAAAAAACACCATAATTTCTCTTGTGCAAGGCAGGCAGTAGACCTGGTAATAAATACTTGATCTTTCTATGCCACTTTACAAGATTTCAAGAGCTCTGTCTTCCTTTTATAGGTGGAACTCCAGACCTCAGAAAGCCAAAGTGATTTGCCCAATATCATTCATATTTCTAATAGGTAACCTAGGAACAAACTCGAAACCTCAAGTCCCAGGGTGGTGTTGTATTTCCTGCCAGGATCACTGGAAAACAAATTAGCGGATGTGTTTACTGCTTCTGTTTACTGCTTCTAATTACTACAGAACAGGAATGGCCAGAGTTTTAAATTGCTAAGTACAAGGAGAAATGCTGAAGTCCCAGTGCCTTATTTCCATCTGCCATGGAGTGCTTTCCTTTGAATCTTTAATTTCCAGACAGCCTATAGCAGCCTGTGTATATGTGATTGAAATGGATACTATGCCCACGTTGCTCCCTGCTTTTGCCTCCCCACAGAGGGCTACTTGAGATATACAAAGAAGCAATGAGTAAAGAAACACTGTTATCTGCCAAGTTAGATTATTAGGCATGGAAATAGGAGTTCAAAGTGTTAATACCTGCTCTGTGTATGTAAAGAATAGTAAAATCCTATGCAGATGTCTGCAGTACCTGAAGTGAGCAGCATCTAGCCAACCTAGCTAGAGGTGAACATCTAAGCCACAAAGCCCTATTTAGCATATGGCAACAATGCCACATTCACCTGAGCATCTCTCTACAGTACAGGGAGGCAGTATTCTTGCTTTCAGACTCAGATTAATTAGGTTTGTACAGATCAGCAATTCAAACAGCTTTAGCCACCCAGCTGATTGTGCACAAAACCAGTTTGGGAACATTCAGGTGAGACTGCAAAACCAATGGGCAATAGTCTGGTTCTCCCTTTCCACTCAAGTTCAACAGAGGACAACTACTTTATAGCCTGTAGGATCATACATCATAGCTTTCTGCATTACAAAAGAGTTGGAGAACCACAGGAAAAATTCAATGCTGAATACACCCAGGAAACTCTAGGATGGCTCTGGATATCTATAAAGATGCCTATAATTTACTTTGCACTCTCTCAGGCCTGTGACAGCCAAACCAGATAGCCAAGAGTTAAAGTACTAAATCCCAGGGAGAGAGGTTTTGAGAGAGGGAAGTGTAATAGCTGGGTAAAGAGTCTGAGATCAGTGAGCTCACACATAAACACTGCAATGCCAGAATATCACACCCGCTTTAGCTTAATCTAAAAGTCAAATCACATGACTACATTTTCCAGTTTAACTTGCACGTCTGCCACCACCAACCCAGCTTTTGAGAACTGTATGCACCTACTCACTGCTCAGCCCCCACCAGCTTCCCGGTATAAGAAAAACAGCTTCCTTAGAAATAAAAGAGCTCTGTCATTAGTGAGACTTGGAGAAAGCTCACTAAGCCCCATTCCACTTCCTCTGACACATACTGAGAATGGACACTACAGATAGCTCCCATAAAGAGAGGGGTGTCTATCATGCAATTGACTTAGATCTACTTCCAGGAAATCAACATGAAGTTTCTGCACTGGTTCCAATGGGAGCAGAACAAACCAGACACTGAAGGTACAAAAACCTACCTTCATACTGAAATAAAATCCAGTCTACTTCCCTCTGCCCAGTACTAAATTGGATTCTCTGCACAGAAGAGAGTAATTTGTAACTAGCTAATCCAAAGACTAAAACTGCACTTCAATTCCAGTTTCAGAAAGCCTCTAATTTTTCTACACAGCTGCTTAATCACGTGGATTCCTGAGATGTCATCAAACTGACACCAGTGGGACTTTACCACGTGGAGAGGTAACCTCTCCGAGACACATGAGCACTGCTTGCAGAGGCTTCAGTGATTCAGCAGTGAGCAGATTACACTACAGGAACATGCAGGCCATACACTGCTGGATGTATCATCTTTCTGTAGTGGATCTCACAGTCTGCAACAAGTTCATGGAGCTCCCCACCTATCCCAGAGAGAAGTGGTCCTTCACATCATTACACCCATCCCCATAGCTGGTTTCACTACCAGACCAAGCAGAGTGATCTCAGCCCTGAATCACCTGAACCCTGTGCTGAACACCCAGGGACCAGTGCCAAGTGTTATGAAACAGTTCACCCAGCCCAGCATTCTGAGCTTCAGCAAGGAAACTGGCAGCCAGTGAGAAAGATGCCTCAGCAACCTCAGTTGTACAGAGCAGTTTAAGGTCTGACTGGTGGAAAGTTTTACCTGTGGTGATGAATAAGCGTGTGGTGGAAAGTCGTCAGTGCTTCCTGTGCCAGCCCTTTGAGGACTATGCTGAGCTGGTCCACATAGTCCAGGTCATAATCTAGAGAGCTTAACATAACGGGATTTTTCCAGTATATTCCTGTTAGAGTCTTCCCCTTCCCCACTGAAAGGTATTTCAGCACTCCTTGATGTATTCCAGTTTAGAGAGGGGCCTCCTTTTCTTTTAAATAATTTCTAAATAATTATTTTACTTATTTTTCAGAAATTTAAATATTAATTAGAATTACAAGCAGTATTTTCATTTCAATGAAGCTGTTTTCATTACATGAAATTGCTTCAGTGAGCTTTTGAAGGTGTTTTCTATAGTGCTTATTTTCATAGAGAATCAGAAAAACTATGAATGCATTCCTTTCAAAAAAGTAAAACTTCACCTCCATTTAGCCATACCAGCTTTCATATTTCCTTTTTAACTGTTTTCCTAGGTTTTCTTTGAGGGTAGGCAACAAGGTGAAATTATGATTCAGAGGGGGACAGCTATCCATAGAACGAATTTGAAAATGTATTAAAATTGAGATAAACTTACTGGAGTTCACAACAAATCCCTCTATGTCTCACAAGTATTATACATATTCCCTCATATTAAAGTGCATATGTACACACTCCTGTTTGTTTTGTGTAATTATTTCATACCTTGTGGAAGTTTGGTCTTTCAGTAAAGAATATGAATTCATAATTATTTTAACAATTTTTATCCCATGCTGCTGCACATCTGACTTACCACATCAGCCATGTGTAATGACCAGTGAGGATTCTTCCTGTGAAATAAACTTGAACCCTAGTGCAGTTTACTTTGCAAGACACATGAGGAAAGATTTTGAAGGAATTAACTGTGGGAGAGAAAAGCAGGATGCCCTGTCACTTTGAGTATCTGCTGATTAAAGAACTTCATCTACTGAATGTCTCATCCAAACCAATAAACAAAACAACTCTTTAGAGAGGGACTAGCACCTCCTCACTTCAGGCAAGAGAGAGAACACACTCTATGCAGTGGGGAAATTAACATTTATTTACCCTGCCCCCACTCTAGAAGACAGACCATTGAGGCAAGCCAGCAAGCCTATGATCCCATAATGAGTAATCACAGACTGAAATGGGTTCCTGTCTTTTACTTGCTGACAGTTTCTCAGAGAATATCATCTGCACTTTTTTTTTTATCTTCTGAGGACCTGTGTGCCAACTACTTGTACCCTAAGAAGTGTGGATGCTTAAAATTAGAGAAGAAATACTGGCTAGGAATGAAACTAAGACTCTTCTGGCAAATAAACAGAGCCTGATGAAGTGGGCATCTAGGGAGGATTTCTAATTTTCTTCTTGAAAGCAGTATGTTTCATCTGTATGCCACTTATAAGTAAGTGCTTCTTTCCATCACTATGTATCTGGATGAACCAGAATAATACCAAATCCAGTAACACTATGAGTAAGCAGTATCATCCCTGAACTTAATTATTAAAAAGAGCTTTTTATTGATTGGATTTTAATAATAGAATGAGAATTATGGGGTATAAGGATTATTTGTTCAGAAATACTAATCAGCAATTATTTTCTCTAGCAAAAAATATAGATTTTTCTTGCATTAATGTTGAGGGGCATATTGCTTATTGTTTACACTCCTGCATTTTCCTGATTCTGTAGGAAGTGACAAAGAAAAAATGTCTTCTTTTTTTTTTTTTTTTTTTTTCCCAAGGTCCAAGCAGAATTGTCTTTTGAAAATAATTTCAGAGATTTTTTTTTTCAAATGTTCTGAAAAAGAAAACACAACAGAACACCAAGTTCTGCAGCACATAGTGTTTCCAGAGTACTGGAAAATAATGTGAAAACCTAATGAGATTTGCAAAATTATTATTTGCATTCAACTTTCAGCATCTATGTCACTTAATTTTTCAGAAAGCTTTTCAGAAGCCCCAAGAGATAGAATACAAAAGACCCAAGTTAGTCAGAAAAACTGTACATTAATACTTATATTTTCAATGTGTTTCCTTTGAAGGCTTGCTTGAAGCTGTATGAAGAAAAGACTCATAGGAAATAGTAGCCCATAGTAATTAGTACCATTTATCCAACTTTCAGAATATTTTCTGGACTTAGCTATCACTTAAACAAAAAAAAAGATTATATTGAAGAGCTATTTGAACAGCAAGAATCTTGTAGGGAAATGACGACCACAAAATACTAAAATAATACCATCAGAAAGATGATTATTACCCTTTCTTAGTTATCCAGGTTGGTAATGATGAGGTTGTAGAAAGAAGTCTAAAAGCTATCAAAAAGGACTTCAAGGCACTAGGTCAACTAGCTGAAGGTTCAGGTGCTCAGGTGGTGTTTTCATCAATACCTTAAGTGGCAGGGAAAAACACTGAAAGAGGATGGAAAACACACCTTATTAACACATGGCTCAGAGACTGGTGTCACCTTTGGAATGTGGGTTCTTTGATCATGGGGAGGTTTATATGGTGCCTGGTCTGCTGGCAACAGAGTACATCTGTCTCAAAGGGGAAAAAAGGATCCTTGCACAGGAGTGGGCAGGGCTTTTTGAAAGGGCTTTAAACTAGGCTCGAAGGGTGAAGGGGATAAAACCAGGCTCATTAGAGATGAGCCTAAGGACAACTTTCAGACTGCGGTCCTACTCAAGGTGGATAATGGTGGTACATGGGACAATAATAATACAGGGCTCACTAATAAGTTGGTAACCACAGAAGTGGCCAGGAATAGTCAGATAGCAAGAGTGAAAACTGGTGGCTTAAATCCCTCTCTGAAATGTTTATATACCAATGTATGGAGTGTGGGAAATAAATAGGAGGAGTTGGAGATCTGCCTTAGATTGCATGACTATGATATAGTTGCAATCACTGAAACATGGTGGGACAGCTGCCATGACTGGAATGTTGTCATGGGTGGCTATGTACTATTTAGGAAAGACAGACCAACAAGGCGAGGTGGTAGTGTTGCTTCTTTTGTGCAGGAGCAACTGAAATGTATTGAGTTCTATTGGGGTGGAGGGGAGATAGAACAGGTTGAAAGCTTGTGGGTAAGAATTAAGGGGCATGCAAAGGGGGGTGAAAGTCTTGTGGAGGTCTACTACAGACCACCAAACCAAGAAGAAGATGTTGATGAGGCCTTCTATAGACAACTGGAGATAGCTGCTAGAACACATTCCTTGGTACTCATGGGTGACTTCAATCACCCTGATATTTTCTGGGAAACCCACACAGCTAGGCATGTTCAGTCAAAACGGATATTGCAGTACATCGATGATAAATTCTTAATGCAGTTAGTGGAGGAACTAATGAGAAGAGGTGTACTGCTGGACCTTGTATTAATGAATAAAGAAGGACCAGTTGGGGACAATAAGGTTGGGAACAGCCTCAGCAACAGTGATGACAACATGGTGGAGTTTAGTATTTTACAAGGTAGAAGTAGGGCAGTAAGTAGGATTACAGCCCTGGACTTCCACAGGGCTAACTTTGTACTCTTCAAAGATCTGCTTGCAGGAATCCCATGAGCTAAGACTCTGGAGGGCAAAGGAGCCCAAGAAAGTTGGTCAGTTTTTAAATACTACTTCCTCCAAGCCCAATATAGATGTGTTCCCTTGAGTAAAAATTTGGGTAGATGTGCTAAGAGACCTGCATGGATAAGCAAGGAGCTTCTGAAGGAAATCTCGTAGAAGAAAGAAATTCAGAGTTCATGGAAGAAGGGACTTGTCACTTGGAAGAACTATAGGGAAGTTGTCAGGATGCGTAGGAAGGCAACAAGAAAGACCAAAGCCCTCTTAGAACTAAAACTGGCAAAGGAAGTAAAAGAGAACAAAAAGGGCTTCTTCAAATATATCAGTAGCAAAAGGAAGAACATGGAAAGTGTGGACCCTCTGCTGAATGAGGTAGCAGCCCTGATAACTGAGGATGCAGAGAAGGCAGAGTTGCTGAATACCTTCTTTGCTTCGGTCTTTAATCCTAAAACCAGACCCTGGATGTAGGAGAGAAAGCCTGGAGGAGGGAAGACTCTCCACTAGTCAGTGAAGACTGGGTTAGTGATCAGTTATGAAAATTGAATACACACAAGTCCATGGGCTCTGATGAAATGCTCCCAAGAGTGTTGAGAGAACTGGCTGATGTTGTTGCTCTACAACCCTCCATCATTTTTGCAAGATCGTGGTAAACAGGAGGGGTGCCTGAAGACTGGAGGAAAGCCAATGTCACTCCAGTCTTCAAAAAGGACAAGAAGGAAGATCCAGGAAACTACGGAGCAGTCAGCCTCATTTCCATCCCTGGAAAAATGATGGAGCAGCTTATTCTGGAGGTCATCTCTAAGCACGTGGAAGAGAAGGTTGTCAGGAGTAGTCAGCATGGATTTACCAAGGGTAAATCATGCTGAACTAATCTATTTGCATTCTATGATATCATGACTCAATGGGTAGATGCAGGGAGACCAGTGGATGTAGTCTACCTTGACCTTAGCAAGGTGTTTGATGCAGTTTCCCATAACATCCTTGTAAGCAAGCTCAAGAAGTGTGAGATAGAAGAATAGACAGTGAGATGGATTAGTAACTGGCTACACAATAGAGCCCAAAGAGTGGTAATCAATGGTGCCAAGTCCAGCTGGAGAGCTGTCACTAGTGGAGTCTCGCAAGTATCAGTGCTGGATCCAGCCCTGTTCAACATCTTCATCAATGACCTTGATGACGGGACAGAGTGTCTTCTCAGCAAGTTTGCTGATGATACAAAACTGGGAGGTTTGGCTGATACGCCTGAAGGCTGTGCTGCATACCATTCAGCATGATTTGGACAGACTGGAGAGCTGGCAAAGAGGAATGTAATGAGGTTCAACAAGAATAAGTACAGAGTCCTGCTCCTGGGAAGGAGTAATGAAATGCATCAGTACAGGTTAGGAGGCAATCTGCTAGAGAGCGACTCTGTGGAGAAGTACCTTGGAGTCCTGGTGGACAAGAAGTTATCCATGGCGCAGCAATGTGTCCCTGTGGCCAAGAAAGCCAATGGTATCCAGGGGTGCATTAATGTGTCCAGCATGTTGAGGGAGGTCCTCTTTCCCCTTCACTTTGCCCTAGTGATACCTCACCTGGAGTAATGCATTCAGTTCCAGGATCCCCAGTTCAAAAGGGACAGAGATCTACTTGAGACTTGAGTCCAACGGAGGGTTACAAGGGTGATTAAGGTACTGGAACACCTGCCTTATGAGGAAAGGTTGAGAGATCTGAGGCTTTTTAGTCTGGAGAAGAGAAGACTGAGAGGGGATCTAATTAATGTGTATAAATACGTGAGGGCTGGATGTCAAGAAGAAAGGGGCAACCTCTACTTGTGCCCTGTGATAGTACAAGAGGCAATAGATGCAAGCTAGAACACAGGAAGTTCCACCTCAACATGAGGAACAACTTCTTTACTGTAAGGGTTATAGAGCACTGGAACAGGGTCCCCAGAGAGGTTGTGGAGTCTCCTTCTCTGGAGAGTTTCAAGACCCATCTGGATGCATTCCCATGTAACCTGCCCTAGATTCTATGGTCCTGCTCTGGCAGGGAGGTTGGATACAATAACCTCCAGAGGTCCTTTCCAACACCTAACATTCTATGATTCTGTGTAACAAGCAGCCAAGTTTCTCAGTCCTCTCTTTCTTGCTATACCTTGCTGTAATTCTTGCTATATAACGTTAGATATATTACTACTCCATTGAAACTCTCTATCTTTTACTTGTTACAACAAACAAAACATTCATACAGCATAAGTATATTAAATCTCTCTCCAAAGTTTCAAGAAAGCTGTCCTCTCCTTTCAGCCAAATGGAGCCCTTTATTTCAATCCCTCTCTTTCTGAAGAATTGAGGGGGAAGGACAGAAAAGAGTTTTCTTGCAAAATCAAAAGCTACCCTTGAATCAAGTGTGATAGGCTGCTGAAAATGCAGCACAGAAATGTGTTTCTGTCAGTGAAAGACCTTGTTTGTAACCGTAAGGATTGCATGCAGCATGTTGTTTGATCCTGGGAGGACTTTGATCTATGCTAGCACCTCAAATATAGCAAAGAATGTCACTAGATTGTGGAAAAAAAGAAGGCAGAGGAGAGAAGGAAAGGGGAGAAAAGTGCAGGTGTGCAGTGCCAAGCACATGACACTGAATTCTTGATGTGTTGGTCAAGTGAAACCAGGCTTTAGACAGAGGAGGTCAGGTGTCGCACCTCTGGAGGGAACTAGATTTCACCATCTACCCCAGAAAATACCATTCAGAAACAGAAAATATTCAATGAAAATATCTCAGAGCAGCTCTGGGCATGAAGTTTGAAGCAAATAATTCATTTCCCTACATGACCTTACTTCAAAGCCTTTTGTGAGGCATGAGTGAAATGAAATCCAATGGTCTCTCCTCCTTGTTTCTAGTTGTCACACAATAAGTGAAGAAGGATTGGCTGAGACTTAGTGTGAAAATATTCTTAAGGGCTAGAAATGGATGCTGATATACAAAAGGGTAAGCAGATCAGGACTCCTGGGACATCACACTGCTGTAGACACTGATTCAGAACTGGTAAGGTAAGATCCATGCAGCAGTCAAGGCCAAGAGGCATCCCTAGGTGTGATCAGATCAGAGATGTGTGCAGGTCTGTGATAGTACATGAGTGTCCCTGCCCATGGCAGGGGACTGTAACTAGATGATATTTAAGGTCCCTTCCAACCCAAACCATTCTATGATTCTATGAAGTTACCTGTGACCATGTCTTTCATATGATAATGTGTTATTCCCTCATGTCTTCCCAGGATAGTGTTCATTTGTGAAAAACCCAACATGTAATTTCCCCATGAAATAATAGCAAGAAAAAACTAAAATTCGTCCTTTGACAAAAGCCCTCCTTCACTCCTGCAATTCTCACCCAGATAAGGGGAGGGGACACATATGGTCAAGCAGGACAATGTGATTGATCCACATTTTCCCTGGTCTAATTGATGCCATAGTAACTTTGAGGAGCCTTGCTCATTGCTAAGCATCTTCTCTTTCTGTGCCCTTTGTTGAGATGTGGTGGAACACAATAGGCATCTTGTATGATGTCTTGGAGAGAAGCAGAGAAGAGAGAAGTGAGGAATACTTATTACTAAGCAGAGGTTCGGTGCAGTGACAATAGTTTCTATTATTCTTGACATGACCCTAATACAAGCATGGGGCTGTTTGTAGGATGCCTCTTTTTATTGAAAAGTATTCCTGACCTAAATTTTATTATAGATGTCAAATACAGTATAGACAAGTACAACATGAATCTCAGAGAATTTGCCTTTTTTTTTTCTTTTTTTCCCTCCTCTTTTTTTAAAAAACAAAACAAAGCAACCAAACAAAACCACACACAAAACCAAACCAAACAAAAAAACCCAACCCACAACAAAAACAAATGAACAAAAAAACAACCAACCAAACAAACAAAAAAACACAAAAAAACCCCAAAATAAACAAACCAAAATGTCAATAGTAAGAATGTCACTCTTCACATATTTATTTTCAGGTCAGTTGTGAGAAAGCAGAAAGAGACAGCCCCTTTCTGAAAGGCAAGAATCATCCTGAGCCATCACCTTATATTCGTAGAAAGCTTTTCCCTCCCAACAGTTATCATCCTTTGTCAGCATCACAGGGATGTCTAGGACACTGTAGTCAAAAGTAAATGCTGTCACTGCTAAGCACTGTACACAAACACAGACATATATGAAAGGAAAAAATCTACTTTGGAGAAGTCTAAATGCCTACTAATCAGAGGTAACTGATGGAAGGTTAATTAGCTACATCTTGTAGGTAGGATATCAAGGCAAATGTGGGTTCATTGACATCTGTCACATAGACAAGTATTGAATCTAGATTTCTCAAATCCTGACTTGGTTCAGCCCTCAAAACCACACTTTATCTTCAGTATTTTCTCTCCACACTTTCTCACAGCCTCACTTTCCCACCTAAAGGAAGACAGACAGACAACTGAGAAGCTGCCGACATCTTGGTGAAATCTGAGGTCACCTACAGTAAGCTTCTAGTCTGTATGCCTAGTCCTTTCTCATTACATCACGTCAAGACCCTGTATATTCTTCTTAAAATCAACCAGAAATGGTATTGTGTCTCAATGATCCATACAAAAAACTTCATCCACTCAAAAAAACCCCTTAGTATTTCAGGCAAATTACTTAGTAATTTCTGCAAAAATAGAGGGGAGCAGAAAATAATAGTAATTAAAAAAAAAGTGTATGTGCAAAGGTTGTCTTCAAATAGCCAAGAATTGATGAGTAGGAAATTTAAGGTGTGCAGAGAAAAACAAGTGTCTGTTCACTTCTTAGTTTGAATTAGGTAAGAGGGATTTGTATCAGTGAAACTCCATATGTCAAGCAAATGTCCACCCTAGCCGAAACAAACCGGGCACCATTCGATCTGACCGAAGGCGAATCAGAATTAGTCTCAGGCTTCAATGT
>JAAGNO010001693.1:0-20298 GCA_033439905.1 Ceryle rudis
AAGTTCCTACCTTGGAAAGCTGTGATATGACCAACAATCATGTACTTCAATTCAAAGTTCAGTGCCTGGATACTTTGAGTCCTCTCCCTTCGAACAGCTGCCTGGTAGCTTTCTTCCATTTTTTTGGTGCAACACGTTGGTGCTCGGTGTTGACAGATCTGTAAATCTGACTCTTAAAGGAAACAAGAAAAACACAATAATTACAAAACTTTTCAACTTACACCATAAAAATAAATAAAGCTTCTTAATGTCAACCACCACATTTCAAATTCTGAAACAAAACACGAGCCCTGAGGAATGACACTGTGAAACTCCGTTCTTGTCTCAAGGCCGCTCATTTATGTCTGTTTCACCTAAATTTAGATATCATGACTTTATCAGATGCTAACTTATTTTACACTGTTAAGAGCAGTGGGCACCAAATCATCTAAACACAGTCAAGGGCACAGTAGAATCACTGAAGATGCACATTTAAAGGGGCAACTTTTCCACGGTACACCTTGTGCTAAGGGCATCATAACTCGAACATCTGTGTGAAAACCTTGCCTCAAATTGGGATCAAATATTCATCTATGTAGTGTCTCCACGAACCACCCATTCACCTCTTCTACTAGGGGAACAAAACAAGCAGCAATAGTTGCCACAAAAATAGACACTGATTTCTGCAGTTTACCTGACTAGGGACAGAGGTAAGAAACTAACTCCCTACTGAGACAGACCCATCTCCATCCCCTTAACAGTAACCTTGACACTTTTGAAACCAAGTTCTAGCCTGCCTATACAAAAATGTAGGACCACAGTGATCACTCCCACCTCATAATTACAGAGCAAGTTGGAAGTCAATTAAAAAACTTAAAATTTAGTGGAATGTTTGCTTTGGTCTGGTTGTTTTGGGTTTTTTTTTCCTTTTTTTTTAATCATTTCAGTAATTTTAGTGTCCTTGATTAGGAAACCTACATCACACAAGAGCTGTGATAGACCCTGAATGTCCATCTGCTCTACACCATGGGATTTGCAGGTGCCAGAAAGTTCCGGAAAGGAGCTGTTCAGACACTACAGATGAATATATAACCTGGTGCTTCACGCCTACGTGTTTTAAGAAGGGGAGAAAAGAAAGCAAGGGACTTAAGTAGAGCAAATCCAAAACTGGAAGCATGCATAAAAAAAATACCAGAGCCAAAATAGTCACACAATATTAAAAAGTAGGTATTTCCAATGCAATTCCTCAGAAAAACAAGTTTAACACCCCATCAGGAAGCCCAGCTCTGCTGAGTTACAGGCGTTCCCTTCCCTCCACCTCAAGGGGGAAATGGGGGCCCAGAGGGAAAAGGGCCCACAGATGCCCACCTCCAACTCCACTCCTCAGGCTCTAGGGAAGGGGACATCCTTTCCCAGGAAGGCCAGTGCTGTGCTGGGGGACCAACTCCCTGCTCCTGTCCATGTTTTAACACCTGACAGCACACGGTGGTAGGCCAGCGGGAGGCCGAGTCCCAAGCAGCAGCAGGGCCCTGGCAACCCATCTGCCACCAGCTCCAGAGCTGGCCTGTCCCCACAGGGATGGATCTCTGGTTTTCAATGGCTGTAAACACTGCTGGCAATCCCTCCCCACATAGCAACAACAGGACCAGAGGGCACGAACAGATGGAAACAGCCCTGATTCTCCGCAAGGCCATATTCCTCCTGAGGATTTCACCCAGGCCACTGTGGATCACTCAGACCAGACCTTGGGAGAGAAGTATTAATGAGCAATTAGAGTGAAAGAATCTTCATCATCTGGCCTTGAAGGTTAACACCTGGCAAGACTCCACATACAGTTGATGATGACAAGAGGGTACAAGGCTGCAACACTGAAAAATCAGTAAAGAACCTTCCAGATAAGCAGGCTCTGCTCAGGGCCAGCTCAACAGCTCATCCAGACCAAAACTGCAGGGAGGAGCTTCTATAAATCTTCCTTGCCAGGAAAAAACATAAAAACACTGAGTCGGTTGAAACATCTCATTTGACTTGAAAACACTGGTGCCAGTTTACAACAACTCTCATCTCAAAGTGCGGCTAATTTACTGCAAAAAGGTCATAACCAAAGTGAAATATTTCTAATTATCTACATTTTTATATCAGCTGACAAACAAGCATCAAAGTTGTCACAGACTGGGCTGACTCAGGGTAACATTTTGAAGGTGGGCTTGTTTCTTGCTTCAATATAGTCTCAAAAATAGGGAAAAAAACCCTCAACTGCCCACTCAAATCTGAAGTCCCAAACCCTACTGAAAGCCCTTGAGATGAGCCCACCACACATGGTCGTAAGGCAGCAGGCTGCTAAAAGCAGCAGTGGGAGGGCTGCACACTCGTCACTGGCTGGGCACGCTCGCCTGCTCTTGGCTGCCAGAGAAGCTGTCCCAGGTTGAAATTAGCTTCTTGGCCAGGCTAATTTTAACTTGGATTGGTTCCCTGAACCAGTCCACCGCACGAACATATGTTTGTTCTGTCACAAGGAGCTGGGGGTCGGGGAAGGACCACTTCTCTGAGTTGGCACCACAAGGCGCGTATGAAATGATAGCACAGAGTGCTGAGCAACACAGTCGGTTTGCAAGTAGGTCTCTGAGCAGAGGGGTTGTAAATGTTACTCGGCATCTGCAGTGTCGGGCTGCTGTTACTCAGAGCATTTCTCCTTGCAGCTGCCCTCTGAATTTTTTGTTTGAGCGGCTTTTGCAAACTCAGACCTCTGTCAAAAGGGTTTGAAACACAAATTGCTCTGTGCTGACTACATGCCGGTCCTGGCAAGGAAGGCGTGCCGGGCTCAGTGCTCCCCCTTTGAGCTGAGGCACCATAGGAACCTGTGTCTCCTCCAGAAATCTTGAAGAATATGGATATCTCAGCTGGAACCGCAGTCCTGGGATTCCCCACCCAGTTATCTCCTCCGATGGATACTCCAGGAGCCTGAAGATTAGTTTTTGTTGGTCCAGAGCCAACATGATGCCAAAGGCACCCTTAAATAGAAACATCACTAAGCCCCTGACAGTTATGGAGCCTGATGTAAAACACGGAGCATTAAAAGACAAGCAAAGAGCAAACCCCACTCCTCCAACAGTCCTACCAGGTGAGAACTGTCATGCACAGAGCTCAGCAATTTCACTTGCCTCAATACTAGCCTGGGGGTATCACTGTTAACACAATTATAGATACCTAATAAAAGTTTTCAGTGCTATACATGCCTGGGTGCTGAGATTAAATTAGAGCTGATTAGTAATATCTTGAAGTCTTTAATAATTCTGACACTAATTTTAGTTTATCTCATCTCTTTCATCTTAATGCAAAAGACCCTCTCCAGTAGAAAAAGTAACACGGTGACCCGGTGATGACTGAGCTGCACACAGCACAGACACTGCTGAGCTGCAGGCTCAGCACCAAACTCTCACCCCAAAGACAGACAGCACCCCCCGGTGCTGTGGCAATCTCCTCTTAGGATGGGCACTGCCGAACAGCGACAGGGACACACAATTCTCCTTGGAGTTTAGGAACACCAGAGAAAAAGCACCGTTTGTGAACAGGGGAAGAAAAATTGCCAACAGCATGATTTCAGCAATTGATCCTGCTACTTTCTTTCTAGGACTTCCTTACTGGCTTTCTCCAAGCTGCCTCTTATTTTTTAACTAATAATTTAGTTTGGAAGGAACCTCTAACTCAACCTTCCCTTTAAAGCAGGTCAAACTACATAAGGGCTTTGTCCAGCCAAGTTTCATGTGTCTCCAAGGATGGATGGTCCCACAAGTTCTCAAGGCCCCTGTTTCAATACTCGACCACCCTTGTGGTAAAAAATAATTAAATTAAAACATTCTCTTGAATGAGAATTTCCTACATTTCAAATTGTGTCTATTGCTTCTCAAAACACCACCATGTGCCTGCAAGCATCTGGCTCCATTTCATTTCCCTAGAAGTGTTCGAGACCAGGCTGGATGGGGCTTTGAGCAACCTGCTCTAGTGGGAGGTGTCTCTGCCCATGGCAGGGGGGTTGGAACTGGATGAGCTTTAAGGTCCCTTCTAACCCAAACCATTCTACATTTCCCCCTAGCAGACAGCTGAAGACAGCCATATCATCTCCCTTAACCTTCTCTTCCGACAACTGACCAAACCCAGAGTTCTATTCCCGCTCACACTCCAGCCCCTGATTATGATAGGAGCCCTCTGCTAGACTCCAACTCTATGCAATACCCCTGAAGCACCTGCATGCCAAGATGCCTCTTTTTATTTCATTTTCTTATGTATGAACTTACTAACAGAGCAGAACATCTACTGTACATGCCTGGGTTTCAATTCTAAAAGTTTTATACCTTTTCTAAAACAAATCCATTTTCTGCTTCAGATCAGATGGAAGAGTTCCTCTGATGATTATGTACACCCTTTTTCCATTCAAGTCTGTTTTTCCCTTGAGTACTGGTTAAAACTGTAGCTAAGCTTTTATTAAGTGGGAAAACTGCAGACTTTACAAACTTACTGTTATTAAAAAAACAAAAACTCAACAGGATCAAAAAAGTCACATTCAGAGGAGCAAGCAAATTTATATTGCACTGGAGTCTAAACCATGAGTATTTTCAAACGTAACAATAATCCCTACTTGAGACTCCTCTGGCAACCCTAAAACACTTAATACATGCTGAAGGCATCACCCTCAAACAGTTCCCTGACAGAATCATGAATTACTTAAGGTGCCAAAGGCACAGAAAACTGCACATCCTGGGCTGACGTCCATCTGGCCAGCTCTACTGAAATCAGCTGTGGAGCATTTTCTGCTGTGTTGCTTGGGGAGTTATTTTTTTGTTTGGTTTAAATCAGCAGAGGTTTTGGGGCTCCTTCTGAACTTTGGTACAAATAAAGTCAAAGAGTTTGACCACTACAGTGAGCTGAATTAGTGCAAGTTCCTAAAAGCAATGAGAGGCCTGTTTAGCAAATAAAATTAACCTCTTCAAAAGCTAAACGTATATTAATTTTGCTAGCTGACCATGTAACATAACGGTTGTTCTAACACACCGTGGAGATGTCAACTGCTCTGCATTCTCTTTAGAATGCTGTACGCAGTGTAAAAGCTATACTCTGAAACCAGAAAGCCAGATATTTAACACACACTAATTGATCTACCTTCATTGACTTTTTCAAAGACAGGCTGAATTTTTTTTTCCACGAGCTGAGCCCACGGCCTCCACTGCACAGAATACTCCTTAGCAAGCACGAGCGGAGGGCGAGCCGAGTGCAATCTGTCTCCTGATAGTTTTTATTCCTTTGTATTTTGACAATCTTTTCAACAGTATTTCCAAACAAAGCTTTAGACTAAAGCCCAAGATTTTAACGTTGTACAAATGTCTTCAAAGACTCCAAGATTGATTATGCCTTAGTAACACAGAGGAAGGTGCCAAAAGGACCTTGCATTGTGTCTGGCCCAGCTGAACAGGAGCCAACACTTGGTCCTTTTTGAGACTCATCTGTCTGGTGCAGCTGCTGCCTCAGCTAGAGGAAAATGAAGCAATTAAACCCCAACTAATTTGGGGGAGGAGGCCAAATCAAATGATAAAGGAAGCTATTTCCAGCCAGAGCTCCTCCTGCAACTACTTGATGCATGTGAAAAGCCCACAGTAGTACAGCCACACCAGGGAAAGGGAATGCAGCCACTGTAGGCTGCCAGGAGTTTGTGAGGTCCATCCTTCATGCAGCTCTTGTGCAGCAGTGGAACTAAAACCATCGTTACCTTCAGCTGCAAGGCTGCTGACAAAAAAAACATTCATCCATACAAACGCAAACCATCCTCACCTGGGCAGGGAGCACATCCTCACACCACAGCTCAGTCCCATTTCAACTAATAAAAGGTTTCTCAATTAAAAAGACACGCAAAGTATATTAAACTCATTGAGCAGAATGTGTGTGTAATCAAACAGCTACTATGTGTTCTGCTGAGGTTTAAAATATGGTAGTTACTACGCCTGAAGTAGTGCATGACAGGAATTACCAGAAAAATCAACAAGTGAGCGCACCAAGCTGACTGGTGCACAGCATTATGCACTGGTGCAAATGATGTGGTACATTAAATAGCAACTAACCCTATAAAACTTCTGCTCCTGGGAGCAAGGGGTAACATCCAGGCAGGCTCCAGGGTGCAAAGACACTTTCTTTCCCTAAATCAAAGGGAGATGTGTGTTCTTCCTGCCTGAGGTAAACTGTGGCCATGCCCTGCCACACATTTTCTCACTAGTCAGAAAGAACTTTCCAAGCTGTTTCTAACTCTTCCCTCTATTTTGTTAAAATAATCCCGCTACCAGCCACAATATAAAATTTACATAGATGAACAGTATGTTAAAGGCCCCTCTAACGCCAAAAAGCTGGAGAAATACCAAAGCAGAGCCTGAATTTGTCCCTTCTATCTATCTGCAGCTTGACCAATTTGCATATATCCAGCACAACCTACCAGTGCAGTTTGGAAAACGCAAGACATGAAAATTTCCTTTCCCCTGATCCCTTGTTTCATGTCGTACACGAACAGAGATACTGTTTAACTTGATCAGTGGACTTTACGTTCTGTTATTCTACAATACACTGAAGCATCACTAAGGTCATGACCAAATGTGCTATTCCAGTAGAAATAATCAAGGCTAAAAGATAACCACCTCCAGTTTTATCAAGTGCCACTTTGATAACCTACCAATGCAGCTACTAGCACGTGTAGCTACTTCCAACTCCAGTCAGGTCAAATAACTTGCATTAACTCAAGAGTTCTTAAGTAGACCTAAAAATTATTTTTAAAATCCACAAAATAAAAGGATCGCTTTGGTTGCACTGGAATTACACCAGCAAAGTCAAGGGGGGTGTGGAAATCTTGAATGGGAAAGGAAGGGGAGCAGCAAGAAGCACTGGATGTCATGACTTCAGCGAGCTGGCAGCATCAGCAAGTGCCACAGCTTGCAGGACAGCTGGAGACCATCAGGCACTGGCCCCTCATCAGCTTCCAGAGCAGAAACTCTCTAAAATACACAGGTCCTAAAAGCAGCACCTGCACAATGCAGTGTTGTTAGGCCTGCTGCTAAGTACATTTTGTCTGAATTTTTCCCACTTCCCTCTGTTGCTTGCCTGGTTCTCACTGCTCTTGTATTCTGATTTTTGGCCTAGTTTGCAGATCACCTTCTGCCCTACAGTAATCCTACAGGTTACTGCACACCTATGCTCATTGGATTTTTTCATTTCATACCCCCACAGCACCCACCTCCTGCCTGGACCCAAGGAACAATATCTGTCTGTGTCCTAAACTGAACATCCTTCCCCACACTGAAACCTACACAACCATTAACTAGCCACTCCCTCCCTTTGCTCCCCTGACTCCCTCTTCTGACCCTCCTCAGACAAGATCCTCTTCTCCTGTTCTTCCCCACGGCCACTCCGCCACCCTTCTGCCTGCCATCCTCCAAGCACTTGCATACCTGTGGAATGTCCTGGAGAAGCAGAGCAGTTAGAGACATTTCCAGCTCACGGACCACAGCTTCCCAGCAAGGAGAAGCAGCTGTTGTAGGAAGAGATCTACTCATGCCGCTCACCCCAGTTATTCCTCAGAAACTCTGGCTGTACCTAGGACACTGAAGGCAAACAGCGGAGGCAGCAGTTACAACCACTGTTGTTTGCCCCAGGCCTGTTACCACACCTCTGAGGTGGTTCCCATGAGCACTCAGTCTGCCCCAGGCACCTCCAATCAGGTTGTTTTTACCAGGTTATTTGCCTTAACTGGTCTAATTATCCGTGGAGGAAGCTCCCACAATGTGCTGTCACTGCAGCAGGTGATGCTGAGCAGCTGGGGCCACAAAATCCTCCCTCACGGATGCAATTGGCTTACCAGGGAAGGAGTTCTACTTCATTTACTGTAACTCCAGCTCCTTCCTCAACTTCCCTGCGACAACACGTATAACTGTGACAGAAATAAGGGAGAAGTTATAAGAACTTTTGTTCATTTATTCGGTCTACTATGACCCATCTTTCGTTATGTCTCACCACAATCAGATCAGAAAATGCCATACAAGTTTTCCATCAACTAGTCATAAATACAAACAAAATATTTTCTAGAGGAATCTAGTAAATCTTCCTGCTCCATATCATCCAGGGACAGCAATAACCTAACAACCACATTTCTATACTGCCACAGAACTCTACCTTACGGTACCTGACCATAGAGCCGCAGAAGCCGTGTACGGTGGAGAGCCTAAAGTGAAACACAGCTACGCAGCACGCTGTGGATCAGTGTTTACAGCAAAACTGGAGTTGTTTTTAAATGAAAGATGTAGGTTTCTAGCCCTCTAGAGTTATAAAGAAAACTTCTGAATGCAAATCAGTCCGAGGTTGCCTGTCTACTTCAATGGGGAGATGAAATAAAATAGCTCTATGAGAGGTGTGAATTACCTCATTCATCTCAACTTTGAAGCCTCAGATGTTAATGCCAACTGTTTTACCAATGACAGACGACCTTTTTTTTTATAGGAACTGCTTCCTAATATGCTTTACCTGCTGTGCTGAGATCCTGATAAGATGGCATAGCATAAAAAATTTCTAAGCTATTGATACGCTCATGTTCATTTGTATTTCCTATTCTTCTTCATTTTCTCTGTCAACATCAATATCTATAAGAAGGTTAGACTAGAAGAAGAAACAAAAGCAAAGTGCAGTCTAAAGGAACCAACAGACCATTAGATACTTGAGTCACAGCCTCAGAGGGGAAATTGCAACAACAGTATTGGAGAAATGAGGAACAACAATTCCCCAACCCTCCTTATCCCGCCAAGATTTGAATACTTCCATTTTTTGCCATCTCACTTGAAAGTAATATATGAAGCCAAGCAGTCAGACAACATGTTCTCTTTCCTTTAAAACTAGGTATCTGTCTTCCTTGAAGTATTAATTTTACAGCCCAAATCCCAAATACTTTTGACCAGTTTGGCCATTTATCATTCTCAAGTCATGCACAAAAGTTAATAGTTATACACAGGCTTAATGGACAGTTTCTACCAGAGTTTTTTATTTGAACTAATTTCTCTAGCATTCCATTCCCCCTTCCATTTTATTTCTTTATTTTGAGGGAGAAGAAAGGGGAAAATTCTAAAAACCTGGGTGAAATACTCCAAGATGTGGAGACAAGGACAATGAGCTCTTGACACTATTTACACAGAAGGAGCAGCAATCATTTACAGAGCTGAACCAAAACTATGCAACTGATTACTAGGCAAGACACCCCTCACTAGGGTCAATTCTTCAACTTATCACCCATGACACAGTAAATTAATTGAAACAGGCAACAGCAAGACTAAAGTATCACGAGTTCTTGCATCTTGTTCCCTTTCTTTGGTTCCTTATGCCACTGCTGTAAGAAGCACTGACACCAGTGTAAAACCAGAGTCTGTTGCCACAGATTGGAGCCACAGGCATCGGAAGGCAACACACTTCAGGCAAATGAAGAAAGAGTCCAACATACGTGACAGTCCAACTAGATATGAATGAAAACAACAGCCTGCAACAACCATCCTTCACCATATCCCACAAGTACCAGCTGACAGCACCACAGGTCACATAGAAGAGACCAGCAGCCTGTTTCTGATGGTCCAGGCTGAACTTAAGATTTATACTCAGCTCACTTGTTTCATGCTAGACTACATGAGCGGTATTTTGCACACATATCAGGAAAGAGGCAAGGTAAGGAATATCAGAGGGTTTGATTCAACCTCCCCTGATGTCAACAGACACGCTCTGTGGCATCAAGTCACACAAAAACCAACTAAACGCAGTTAAAGATACAGCACTCTGCTGTGAGGATTTAGTAGTTTGAGATTAACACAGTTCTGAACTCAGTGGGCTTTGGGTCAAAATGACATGTTCCCTTTGTTAAAAAAAAAAAAAAAAGAAAAAAGAAAAACAAACAAATTAACAGAAAAATGAACCTACAAAGACTTATAATTTAGACGCACTTTAATTACCTTCGAGTGACAAGCACTCAGTTTCAGACAAGTACTTGAGATTTTTTTAGCTGCATGCATTCAATTAAATCAATGGAAGGTCAAAGAGTTAAAAAGCCCAAAACATCCAGAGGTCAGTGAATATATTAAGTGGTCCAAAAAGCTGCAAGGGCCCATTAGGAAGCTAATCTAGCCCCCTTAATTTTAAGGGCCATGACAGTATTTCCACTTATGCACACGATTCTCAAGTCAGAAGTGAGAATGGCCTTCTGCCCTTCCTCATTTGTTTTTGCTTTGCTTTGTTTTGTCCACCTAGACCATGGAAAATGTACTGGTTGTATCAGGAGCAGATTCTACTGGTGCTTCCCCCAGGGCTGCAGCAGTGAGGAATGAAGAACTGGATGATTAAAGATGGTCCATAATGAAATCCTACCGAAGGGGCCATTCCCCAACTTCTGGGTACCAGCTATAGCCCCAAGCTGGAAAGTAGATGAGCTCACTGCATGTGATGCATCTCACCACCATTTCCCAGACCCCAGCAGTATGTTCAGCAGGAAGCCCTGTATCTCACTGGGACATCTTGGATTACGGATTCCGAAACAGATGCAGCTTCCCAAAAACTGAGGAGAAGCGGGATCCTTTGGAAGATGTTCAAAAACGCTTTAAGCTGGGACCACAGACCAACAACTTTTGAAAACCAGTGTGGAAAACTTTGATGAACTCCTAAGTTTGGCAATACTAAAAAGTATGTTTGACCTCACACAAGTCCCTTGGTCTCCACACTTTACTTCCCAGGTGTAAAAAGGGAGATACTTTTGGTTCATTTGCTTAGATTGCAAGCAATTCCTGGGGGAGAGTGCCTTTTGCTACTGTGTGCACAGTGTTCTCCGAGAGCCTGCTTTGGATTTTGATCCTATGCACCTATTATATAAATTAAGAAATCATGTTTCTTCCCTTACATCACTGAACAAGGCACCATTCACAGTATGCTGAACTGATTATGTTTTGATTCTTGCCTGTGTCAATCCATTCAAAACTAACAGCATTACTGATGCTTCTGAGCTACCCATTGAAGATGGACAGAGCTGCTCACCGCGTCGCAGAGCTGCCTGCAGCCAGCTATACGTGCTGGCAGGCAGCGCTGGCTGCCCTTAATCCATGTTTGGAAAGGCCAGAGGCAGACAGTTCAAAAGGAAGCTGGGTTGAGGACGGCAGCCATCGGAGAGACACAGCAGCAGCCAAACGCACACGAGCTGGCCCTATTCAATCCTGGCTGCTCAGCTCATGTTTTGGCACCTGTGATAGCGACTTCAGAATAAACTTTCCAAATTTAAGCCAACAGCCCTGCCAACAAATGACATCGACACTTTTCATCACAGTTGGGGTTTATTTCTATCAGGGAAGGCCACAGAGGACAGCAGGTCCGTGCCCAGCAAAGCAGTTGCTCCCAGTGAGCTTTAGATCACAACCAGGTACAGCCAAACCACAGCTGCTTTTTGGGGAAGGCAAATGTTTGTATTTCCTGACTTATCTGGGGCAAAGCAGGTTAGGGAGAGTAAATTTGACTACTGCAGCTTGAAATCGAAAAGGCAATACTTTAACTAAATACAACTTTGGCCTGCTGCAAATGGTAACAGTTATATTTTTTTCCCAGACTTCAAAACTAACATTAGGAGACTCAAGTCTTTTCTGAGTAGAAGTTTGAAAGCCCTTCTGCAACAGCATAGTTTTCAATCTTTTTTCTTTTTTTTCCTAAAGTCCTACTGGGTTTCAGGAAGCAAGTCATTTTTCTACGTGTATTTTGTTCTCTTGCCTTCAGACTCATTCATTACCCCTCTCCTTTTAAATGCCCATGTGAAACCAGAAGATAACAGCACGTGCTGTTCTGCACTTCTGAAAAACTGAAGCATCCTCTGTTGCAAGGAGGGAATATTTAGACTGCCAACACAGGGCAGCCATGCAAGATCCTGGGTGCTGTTCCCCGAATATTACTTAGCAAGCCCCTGTCCCTTCCAAAAACATGACTCAAGTTTTCCAGTTCCCACTTTTTGCATTTCCTTATGGAAGGACAAAGGGCTGAGAACAAGGACAGGAGGGTTTGAGATTTCATCCTCTGGCAGACTCCCAGGACAGCCATACAGTGTCTTGCAGACAGACATCCATGCTTTGGAGTGGCAAGACACATGCTCTGATCTGGAAGCACTAGAGGATGTCCAGGTATGGCTACACTGCTTGCAGAGCAGCACTGGACTGTAGCTATTTGGAGCACGCTGGAGCAAGACCAAAGCCACCTGGAGACATAAGGGTAAACAACCCTGATCTCTTTGAGGCTTGTTGTTTCACCCATAAAGCAAGAATCATTTCCCTACATCAGTAACAACAACACAGTGCTCAAGACTGAACTCCCCAAAATAGCGATGCATTGAAGAGCAGAGGGCTACGGGCCAGAACTACTTGATCCAGAAAACTGGAGCTCCCCAAACTTCTTCTGAAAATCTTTTTTCTATTTGCAAGAGACCTAAAAGTTTTGGCACCTTCCTGTTTTCAGTAGCTTGATTTCTGTCTTCTGGCCTACACACCAGCAACATAATGAACTACTGCCCGCCGAGTCTAGGGTGAAGATGTTTGGGGTTTTTTTCCAAGTTAGGAGCAAATGCTTCACCACAGCTCTGATACATCCTACTTCACGTAAGTCTCACACCTCCAGATATCACCATGCTGCTGTGTTACGCCACTGCAATTTTCCATTAGCAACCTCACAACTCAACTGCTATTGAGAGTTTGATCGCCCAAAAACTGCTCCTTCTGCATGCTCCCCTCTCCCACCACATGGCAAGTGTGTGAATGAGTTGTGAATGTCTGCTGCACAATTCCTTCTTCACAATACTTTCGAATGTACAAAGGAGAAACGCATATGAGCTCGAACACCAAATCAAGTTACGCTGCTTAATGAGTCACCACACCCTGAATTAACCTCATTCACTCCAAGTGCACATGTCCCAAGCTTGGGGTGGATTCGCTTAACACAAAACTAGCTTAACGCTGTATCTGTCACCAGTGCAAATGCATAGAGCACTGGTACAGAGCAGTCGTCAGATACGCGCCTGTTACTAGAAAGACGGGGGTGTTAAGAATAGGGTAAGAAGCAAAAGGCCTGTATTTTAGTGAGGGAGAGTTGGGGTTTGCGTTAGGAAAAACCCCAAAGCAGTAAGGCAATTAAGCGCTGGAATAAACAGCCTAAAACCATTGTGACCTTCTGTCACTGATTTAAACACAATTTACCGTGGCTGCAAGTAGCAGGAATGGACCAGACGATCACTTCAGGTCTGTCTCAGCACTATTTTCTATTATTCTGTTCTTCCAGCAGCTCTCAGCAGTGTATTTTTCTAATTACACACAGTTTTCACCAGATTACTCTCCCTTTATTCACATTTCCTAGCACAAACACCCAGGGCAAGCTATTCTGGATGCTATCTCCTTTGGCACTGTGTTGCTGCACCTTTTGTGAGGATTTGGCCCTTAAGATCTCTCAAGAGTAGAGCTTTAATTTCACAGCACGGATCTTGCTCATTTTACTCCATATTTACCGAGAACAAAAGGAAGACTATGCAAATGCCCCGCTACTTAGACCTGAACAAAGTGGAAGCAAACATGTAGATGTGAATGGGAGACATAATGGTAGGAAAAAAAAAAAAAAAAAAAAAGAAGCCCTTTTCAAAAGTAAAATGACTTTGTCAGGGTCCCTTTGCACTATGTGCATGGATGATTTGTGACAAAACAAAAAAGTGCTAGCCTAGCACGTCACCCATGTCAGAGATTAGAGCACTTCAAACCCCTCAGTAGTTCAAGCACTTTCTGGAACTTGAAAGGCTTTCTTAGGCGATGCTTAGCTTCTTTATAGCTTTTACATGACTTTGATGTGCACCTAAGAGTGAGGAATCTTAATCTGAAGGTTTTCTATGGAAAATACCCATATTGTATAATAAATCACAAAATGTTGTCACCACCCTGATTAACACGAGTCAAAAGTTTGCAAAACTTTGTGCCTAACGTTAAAGGCTCCGAGTCTTTATTTTGATACCCAATTAAGAACCCTGAATTTCCAAGCACTTAGTTGCTTCCAAAAGCCTTCCCTAATAACAGCACTGGAGGAATATTTCTAATCATTAACAAAGTGTGGTGTGCAAGCCAGTTATGCAAGTGTCACTTTTCCCCCTCCATTCTCATTCCCTCTTTAAAGCAGAGATTTAAAGTTTCTTGAAGTTAAGGAGTGTGTGGCAACACAATCGATTTCTCCTGTGTTACAAAACCTCTTCTCTGAGTGCAAACATGGACGTGTAAACATAAGCTTCATTCTCCCCCCTCACTATACACACTTAACCCCCAGTAGCATTAATGGGAATTATGCATGCATAACGAGCAGAGAATAGTCCCCTTATGAATAGGGCCCTTGTTGGAACAATGAATACATTTAACCATTAACATCTAGGGATGTGCCGAACTATCCAATTTAACTAGCTGCCAGACAAAGCTACCATGACCTATCTGATATTGTCAGGTTCGGAACGCGACTCTCTGAAATTTGTCTCTCATTTGTTTTTAAAGGGTTTGACAGTGGTTTGTGCAGCAGAGCGGGGGGTTTGTCAGCACGAGGAAGGATGGCCCACCAGAATGGCTGTCACATCCACCACGGGGTGGAAGAACTCTGGAGAAGTAAAGACTGTGACCCCAGGAAGCAAGAATAGTCACTAGAAGACCAAAACTCCATATACGCACACTTCAAATGTATGTATACATCGACTGTCAGTACTAGTGGAAACCCAGGAAAACCAGAGAAATGCAGAATATGACACAGATTCATGTAAAGCAGGCTAAAAACTACGTAGCACAAGAAAAAAAGGAGAAAGACTGATTAAAGACAACTTCTAGGGGAATCATTTTCTGTCTTCTACAGCTCCAAAGTCCCTGTGCAATTGCCTGGCTACACTTGCTCTTTATTCATATCCTTTAGCTATCAAAATGCAAGAGAGAACCTGAGGATATTATATGTATTAATGACACTTCCTGAGACTTTTGAGTCCACAAAGTAGCAAATAAATTTGGTATCTTCTGTTATATTTAAAATCCCCCCGTTGTTCTTTCTGTATTCTTTGAACTAGCACCTTGAAATTTCACAAGTAAAAACTTTACACATTAATCATCTGTGTAGGAATACACTAAGAAAGTAATTAATAACCATCCTTTAAAACTGATGCACTGAAAAGAGTAAAAGAGATGGATTTATTCTCATGAAAATATATGTATAGTGCTTATCCATAATAAGAGGCAAGATTGTGGTTACTCCATCATAAATCATTTGCTAAATCCTGCCAAGGTGCTTGGTGCAGTTCAACAGCACTTAGAACCCCAAGGAGGTCCAGAGCAGTCAAACACTCTATAAAACTTGCCTGTGAGATTGCAAGGGCAAGCCCTTGGCATGTGTGTGCAGCACCAGGCCCAGAAGAGACCACCTTCGATCCAGAGTGAGCCTCTGGGTGGTGCAGAAACCTTCCACTACAAGAGTAAACCCACCAGAAAGAAGCTGAAGCATCTGCTGAAGAAAAACACGGACTGGCAGAATTGGTTACATTGCATTTCTGAGCTATGTAGGTTTACTTACCATCAGACGCCACTAAACTACAGGACCCGATACGGATTTGGAAGCCTTGCTTCATTTGACACTAAAGGGAGGATACGAATACTGTCCTTACATTCTCCTGCGGGGTACTCGTAAGGACCAGCGTTGCTAAAGCAGTTCAGAGACAAAGGGCTAATTCCAAGTATCAGCACTGCTACAGAAAATATTTAGCTCTTGGAAGGAACAAAATACAGCCATTAAAAAAAAAAAAAAGTTTTCTGGGGACAAGTATCCTTCTAACAGACAGAGCAGTCTGGCTCACAGTCCTACTACCCTCCCTACACATGCAACAGGTCAGCTCCCTGTCCAGACCACACTGCCACTGGTCCAGACCACACATAGTCTCTGAGCATACCTGGATCTACAGAAGACCACCCTGGGTCATAAAGGACACAAAAGGAGGGAAAATCCTTGTCCTTCTAGGTCTGTATTATGTCACCCTGTGGGCACAGCTCTTAGCTTGGAGCTCAGGTTGCTTTCATAGATCCAAACAGAACAAGATACCATGCAGAAATATTTTGCATTTTCCATCAAATAATATATTGTCTTAAAGAAATTAAACCTTAAGTGCTTGGTAAAAGGTGAAAATGGACTTACTTCCCTATTTTTTTTTTTTTTATCCTGAGGAAGATAAATCATTAAATGCTAGCTAGGTATCTCATTTGATCTACCGATGCTGCTCAGGAGTTACCTTAATGCGACTGAAACAACTATCTATAAAGAGATATTTACAGATATCAGGATGACACTATCATATTATCATATTAAACAGCGATACCTAATCAAGTTGACAGAGATTGAGAGACTAAGTATAAATTTTGTGTCACAGGCTTGGCTGCTGTTTGGAAATTGATTCTGATCCATCAAAATTCATATTTTCCCCCTAGAAGCAGCTGCTGTGCTCTAAACTGGTAAGTGATGAGTATGTATTTGGTATTATTAAACATATGCCTCTTTATCATGTCATTTTGTGCTTTCATGGGAGAAAGATTCAATTACATAGACTTTGCAATACTTGGAACCATAGCTCTAGTTTTATTCCATCTAAAAGCAAACCTATTTTTCAAAAGAAATCCATTTTACTGCCCAGGGTGCATTTTACACATAGCCTTGCTTTTTGGTTTGTTTTTTTTTTTTTTTCCAGAACCTCAGGTTCATGCCAACTTTCATCATTAATCTTTAGAAAAGCTTTTACTCATTTTGATGTATTTATTTTATTGATTTATACAGCAATTATTATCATGCCAACTTTGTTTCCACTTATCACATTAATGCCTTTTCATTAAGAGTGCCCTTTGGTTAAGAAGTGACTGCTCAGCCCTGCAATGCTGGGCTGGGGGGTGGGAGGGATCTTTTTCTATTACTTTCCAAATACAATCTAACGGCAAAACTTCAGTGGCACATAAGGTGCTACAAAGGCAGCTCTTGGGAGCCACCAGTATTTTAAAGGGGGTGGGGGTTATTTCTTACTAAGCTTGTTTTCCAGTTTAACACCAGAATCACCAAACCTTGAGCTGATCATTAATAAATAAATAAATAATTCCCTGCGCAGCCTTTTCAGAGGAGATTTTTGAGAGAACATATAGACCACGTGAACTGTGGGAATACTTGGCTCTTCCCCTTGACTCTGATAACAAGATTGCGCGCTGGGGGAGAGGAGGTTCTCTGCTGACTCTTGGATTCCTTCCCGAGACATTTACAGGAAAGGTTGACCTGAATAACTAAGCCAGTCTGCTACTCACCTGGACCAAATGCTCATGCAAGTCACTGAGGACACTGCTGTTACTGAGGCTCATGGATATGAGAACTGTAGCTTTCCAGCTGGCAGTGGAACAGCAATTCCATCTTTATGAGGTACTAAGCAAGTTTAAACAGATTTTTTTGCCTGTAGATTACTCCCATGAGGGCATTACAGAGTGGGCAGCTGGTCCCCACGTCAAACAGAAATTTAAGGCATGGGAAAAGAAGGGAGGGGGGTGTGGGGGGGGTATTACCACTGGCGTGAGTCTTGCCTGCATCCACAGTCTTCACCAGCTTTAGCTTAACACTTCTGGTGACAGTCTGAGCCTGAAGAGTGCTATAAAATCCTGAGAAGATTAATGAAGGAAGTATCCTTACTCCAGAGGAGCTGTAAGCTGCAAAAGCATAGCTCCTCTTCAACTCAGAACAGCTACTGCAGCAAGTGCAGGCTACATCCCATGACTGCTCAGAGACTCTGGAAAGCCTCCCTCCTCCTTGGGACCAGCCCTGGATAAGAGGAATGAAGGAAGGACACCTTTCAGGTTCATAGCTCAATCCATCAGAAACCAAGGTGACTTCTAGCTTTTTTCCTCATGGAAAGAAAGAATTAAGTAGAAGTCAGCTTGAAGAAATAAAGGTACAACTGACGCTTTGTCTAGCTGTGATCTACCTCTCTTTCCTGGCAGCCTTTCAGCAATGTCCCTCAAAATAACATACTATGGTACAGCCCACAGAAGGGGAAACTGAGGCACAAATGGCCTTGTTTTAGTCTATTCAGAGAAGGACAAAGATGGGAACAGAACTTCTCACATTGGACCAGTCCACTCCCTTCAACATGTCGACAGTCTGTGGTTTAAACCACCAGGAAGTCTGGGTGTCTATAAATGAACAAATACTAAGTGTAATAGGAAGAAAACCTTCCATTACAACAAGCTGCAGGTAATGACGAGGCCATTTCACAAACTTGTTGTAACTATCAGAATTTTCTAAAAGAAAAAGAAATCTCATGAAAACATTATTATTTTTTGTGCCTTTTCTTAAAATCTCAACTACCCTACAGTGTTTCTAAGCATTAACACAACAGTGCTCATCCATCAACCCTTTCTCCCTTCATCCAGGCTACTGAGGGCAGTCCCACACATGCAGGTGAACTTGGGTAAACCCAGGTATAAATTGCAGTTCACACCAGAGGATTTTTAGCCCCTCATTCTGAGGGGGCAAAAACTTTCCAGAGCCAATAAAGCAAGTACATTTCCCATCTGGCACACACCAGACTTAGGAGTGACTTTGACAGAACACTGCTGTGAGCAAAATGTGTTTCAGCGCTGCACCTTTACCGGGGGAATTACGGCGTTCTCATTAAGATGATAGAAATAAAGAGCTGAGTGGTAATAAAAGAGAAAAACAGGAAAATAAAGTGTAGCATGACTCATTTCATAATAAAATGGCTAGTTTAATAGATATTCTTGGATATATTCAAAACGGGATCTAGCCCATGCTCCTTTCTCAACACAACGGGAGCTTTGCCACAGGCTGAGATGGGATGAGATCCAGCCTAATGCATGCACCACACACAGCAAGGAGCTTCTAGGAGGAATCGAAGACTTTCTTGTCGCTGTGCCGAAAGTAAAGTAGTTTTAATGTAGAAATTGTTACTGCATGTCCGGCTCCGCTATGGGATATTCAGTACATACACATGGTAATGAGCACTCCTGCTGATTTAAGGTGCAGGATGACAGCAGAGACCTAAAAAAAGGTTTTAACAGGACAAAATCTGCCATTCGGAAGTGAATGCCTGAGCACAACCTGGGCAACTTCTGTGCTCTTCGTAAAGTGGTAGAGCAGCAAGATAAGCAAATCATCCTTTTGGTAGTCCTCAACAAGACGATTATTTAGAAGGTAAAGTGTTCCTAGAATTCTTTCACAAATGATAAATATTTCCCTTGCTTGCCAAAAAACATACTTAGCATATGTTTACAGAACTTATTTTTTTGTTTGTTTTGCATGAATACACTACTCAATAAGCTATAGGGACAGAACTGAGCCTGCATAGAACAGGGAGGATGTGCTTGTGGTTACATGACAACCAAAGGAATCAAGAGAGATACTTTATTCTGGTTCTACTACAATTCACCTCCTGAAGGCGGACAGGTCACAGACTCCAGCTGGGCTCATTCAGCTTTCCTACTGTGAATCTGGAAAGCAGTGGGAGCCAGCCACCACCGTGCTCCGTGCCATGGAGAGGCCTGTGAATAAACAGAGCTTTAAACTCAGCCCATGCCAGCATGCAGTTATGCTGTAATATAACCCAGGGCTCACAGGGTATCACTAACGGCAGCCCCCTGTCTGCGAGGAATACCATACGTAGCAGTACGCATCAGATCTGAGACAGCTAGACTCCCTGGAACCAAAGGCTTAGTCCCTGGCTGGATTAAGACAGCCCTTCACCCCTGGAGACAGCATAGAATTCTCTCTCATCAGAAAGTTAACCAAATTGCTTCTACAAAGGCTAACCATCCTGTCATAATCAAAGTACAAGACCGGGCACACATTACCTCATTTTCCAGTCTGGGGGAAGACACGCACACAAGAAAAAAAAAAACCAAACCCTTCCTCTGAATCCCAGCCAAGGCAGCAGTACCCTTACCTGGCCAATCTGTTTGCTATTTGCAGCAAATTACCCTTGAAACATTCAGTTTGTTCCAGAAGAGCAGGCTATCAGATAGCAGCACAGACTCCACTAGTGGAGGAGAAAATCTTACAGAGTGGTCAAGGAGATTTGCTGCTCAAAAATACTTGTTGTTTGGGTCTCTTATCCACCCCGTGTCAAAACCCTCTTCTTCCATAGTCCCGCGCTCTTTAACAGACTTGATTCCAGAGTGGAAATTATTGTTATTATTTTGTGGAAAACTA
>JAAGNO010001696.1:0-17647 GCA_033439905.1 Ceryle rudis
CTTTCACCAAACAGCCCCGATTTCATAACACACCCAGAAAACCAAGGGCAGTCATGGATAAGAGAAAAGTCAAGCACAGAGCAAGTTTCCATCTCAGCCACAGACAGCACACAGCACCCAGAAGGAGCCAAAGCACTCCTGCCCCCCACCCAACTGCCCAGAACCTCTGAGCCCAAGACAGAGCAGGGAAAAGCCAGTTTGCTGCTTTACCCACACGGCTCCCGCAGTCCACGCCTACCTGCTCCAGTAAGAATAACTCGTTAAGCAATTCACCCTGCTAATATACCATGATGCAGATTCCTTACACTCCCTCTGTTTTCCATCAGTCTGGCATAACTGAACAAACACAATTTCCACCTCCTTCACTCTTAAATTTGACATTTTCCGTGTTAAAATTACTCCAACAGTCGCAGCAGAGCAGCCCACCAGGCTGAGGCAAAGCGTTGCAGCTCTGCTCTCGGCGCGGCTGACACAACCTCCTCGTGGCATCAGCTCACCACGGGAACTGCTCGGTGCCAGTGTCTGCACCATCAGGACTGGAACCCGCTCCAGGGTTTAGCTGCCTTGTCCAGAAACACATCTGCTAAAGCACGAAGTGGTGGATTTGCAAACATGGGGACTCAGCTGGACCAGCCCTCGGAGAATCCCTAACCAGGGTCTGTCTGCCCACGCACAGCGGCCACTGGGCACCCTGGGCGCCCCAGCCTGAGCAGCCATCGGCTGGGAGTCCCTGGATCAGAGCTCTTTGGGGTCACACGCCTCGCCCTTCGGGGAAGGTGCCTGGTGGGTTTCCACCTTCTCAATGCTGTACCTATAAATCTGCGGGGCCGTAACGCTCCAGAAGCTGCTGAGCTGTGAACTGAATAAGCACTTGCACAGAAACTCGGACAACACAGAATCCCGCCCAGTCGTTTCAAGTACCGTCATTTCTGAGGTATTGTGATGTTACCAGCAGTAAATGTTGCCTTTAAAATGGCATCGTCTGTGCGTGACATTTCCAAATCCGATATTAAAATAACCGGCTTCCCATCAACGGATTTGTGTGGCTCACGCCTGGACAAAGGTCTGTGAGGCACAGCAAGGAGAGAGACCCACATTTAGCTAAGAGCTGTTCATGTCAGGCACAAGTCTCCCATCCTCCTGCACATTCCCCCTTCACTGCCACTGGCTTCAGCCAGAGCTGAAATGAATCTTCACTCCACGGTCATGAAGCTGCCCTGATGCAGATAATGAGAACTGCAGGGGAACTTTAAAGCATCCCATCTGTTCAAATACTTCGAGCAGTTTAATCTGTAAACACGCAGCCTTGTACACTGAACTTACTTCCTTTTTTCTAAATAGCCTTGAACGTGTTTCTACACTGACCGTGCCTTCTTTTCATGTGTAGCTGCCGGAGGCAGAGAGGCCAGATAGCATCTCGGAGACAGCAGAGCCCGGTGCGCAGCATGAGCCGCAGGGACACCCACGGGAAACACAGGCGGGAACCAGATCATCACGGGTTTGAAAATAAACAGCAGCAGATGACAACAGGTTTTACAAACATCCCTGGCAGTGAGGGCAGGAGGAACGAGCATGCCCTCAGGAGAAGATCCTCCCACCAGCAGCTCCCAGGGGCAGCGGCTGGGCTCTCCAGCTGAGACAACGGCAGCAGAGAGGGCGGCTGAGATGCCCAGCCTGGGCACAGCTGCGCTGCAGGCTCTGCCTGCAGTTTGGATACAGCAGGAGACGAGAACTTCTGCCTCAACACCTGATCTCCAGCTAGTGAGCTCAGGGAGCAGCTTAAATAAATCAGCTCAGAGTGGATGAAACACTTGATTTCCCCAGACAGAGAAGGTATCTACAAAAAGAGATGATACAAGTGTATGGCAAGGCTACTTAAGATGGAAACTCACCTGACTATGAAGCATGAAGAGGACAAAAAGCAAAACAGGCATAATGGAAGTGGGCTTCAGCTCTGACGAGGTCATCAGCACTGTACACCATATCGTCCTGGTGACTGCAGAGTCACCTGGAGCCCCCAAGGACAAGACCTTGGTGTCCTTGGTGCACAGAAAGCCCTACTTATTTCCCAAGGAAACAGTCTGTCCTGACTAATATTTTTTTAAGTTAGTTCAACCCACACCATAATCTTCCACTCTCAAATTCATCTCCTCTGCTGAGAGAAACAAAATGTGCCTATAAAGAAAACCACCACCAGGGAGATACTGTGGATGCACACATTTGGGCCCTGCCAGCATGACGCCGGACAGGGAGCACAGGCTCTCAGTCCCTTGGGCCCATCGCGGCTGTTCCTGCACTTGGCAGGGCACGTCAGGCTGGCAGCACCACGTACGGCCAGGCTGCTGTCACAGGAAGACATTCCCCACCCCTCTCTGACAACTAAGCGCAGTGCTGATGATTAAATACTTAGCAGAGATGATGCAAACCCCTCGGTGGCTTTTCACAACCACCAGTTTGAAATGTGCACCTCTGGAGGTACCAAAATGTTGCCGAACCCCCCGGCCAGGGCCACCCCTCAGTCGACCATGTGTGCCAGGGCTGGGAAGGGGACCAGAGGCTTCAGGACCCGTAGGTGGCCATAGCTCAAAGCATAGAGCAGTACTCCTGGGGCAGGAGGGGGCTCCTGGTCCTCTCCCAGAGCTTGCCAGGCTTACACCACCATGGAGACCAGCACGGGGCAGAAAAGCAAAGCTACTGTCTCCACATGCCCTTCCCACGCTGGTTAATGTCTCTTTTGGTTTTGCAGGACACGGACCTTAATGCCAGCACTGTGTTCATAAACCAGACAAGCGGTCCCTGCTGCGGCTCACAAAGCCTTTGCAGAACAACAGCTGCTCTGAGACTTCCCGGGCAGGACAGGGGGACAAGGGGGGCGTGCAGAGGCAATGTGGCCAGCCAGCACAGCCAGACCTGAGACCAGCAATGGGGCACAGCCAGAGCACCTCATGTGAACCTGCCACTTGATCCCCAAGGTATCTCCACCAATCGCTTGGCCAACCAGCAAAGTACTGTCTGTCTCGAACGGAAGACAACAGCTGCAGGGGCTGACGTCAATGCCACGTGCAGACACCCTGCCCACCCCTGCGCTCGGGCAGGGAGAGAGCCCCTCTCCCAGCCACGGACACCTCCTCCAAGGCTGGCAGCAGCACCAGTACCACGAGCAGCATTCACCAGCTTGGCTTCCGAACAGGGAAAACCTCAGGGCCTGCGTCCCCCTGGGCACCGTCAGCAGAGCGCTCGCCGTCCCCTCCAGCCTGTGGGCAGCTGACCCTTGAGGATCTCAACCCGAGACCCCCATGGGGTCACCTCCAGCCATGCTGTCTCTTTCCAAGAGCTGGGTCACCCCTCCAGCCATCCCTCGGCAGGGACCAGAGGGGCTTGAGGAGGCTGCTGCTGGAACAGGGCGTCCCTCAGGGGCCCCCAGCACCTTCAGCAAACTCCACAGCTCTGACAAAGTACTGCAGAGAGAAAACCAAGGTGGGCTGATGTAAATCAACGTCACATAGAACTTCAGACATAATCAGAATTCAATTTGTCAACAAGGATCCCTCTACCTAAAGAATCGATTTCCATCTTTTGTACGTCTGTCTTTTGCAGTGATTTCCCCTCAAGATTGTGCTCAGTAACGTTCCCTCCCTTCACATTTTCTCTCTGCAATGTGCAGAATGTGTTCATTTTAAATAGGGCCACGCTGATGCCTCTGCAGAGGATGTGACAGTTCTCTTTGTTGGCAAGAGCCTTCTCCTGTTCAGCAAATAGACTTTCTTTTTTTAGGCAATTACACAGTTTATGACGACTTTCCATTACTTTATTACTTTCCAAGTTACAATTGGAAAATGGTGTATGACACGGCTTATTTATTAGATGCTGGGTTAGTATTTTATTTGTGATATGTCAAGTTGCATCCAAACGAATCCATAAATTCAACGGGAATGTGAACATTTTAAATAGCTGTTTTGCTAAGTCAGAACTAAATTTATCCCAGCAGACTGCATTTCAAATCAGTTGACCAGTAAAGCCAAGCCAGACTTGTCTGTGAGCTGCAGACTCTGCTGCCCAGCCCTTCCCTGAGGATCTCCAAGATTTAATGGCCACTGGGTACCACTATCCTGTGCCTCACTCTCTGCACGGGCTGGAAGAAAACCTCCCACACTCTCTGGCTTTTTCAGCTCTGAGTAGGTCTCAGTTTTGAGCCTTTGAACGGAACTGGCTGAATAAATTGGATTTTCCCTACTTTCCAGCGCTGCTTTAGCAACATAGCGGCTCCCTGGTGATCGGGTGCTGACTTCTGCTGGGGGCCTGACCTCCTCCAAGACGTCAGCAAAACCCACGAACCACCCACCATTGTATTTTATTGACCTCCCATGAGTTTCACAGGCTCCAGTAAACACAGGCTTCCACATTGTTCCATGATGAGAAAGTGGGAAGACAGCTCCACACCTTGCCCCACTTGCAACATGTACCCCACAGCATCCCTCCTACTGCCAGACACCTCAGCTCTGCAGCTGGAGACGGCTCCTGCCTCTGCTCCCGCAGGAACTCCCAGAAACCCACCCGGTGCTCCCTCTGCCCCGTTATTCCACCGAAGAACAAGTCAACGCACAGAGGGGCTGCAAACCAGAACCCTCCCTGACACACTCAGACCTCAGACCACCAGTACAGCTTCCATACGGGGACAGCTCCCAGCCAGGCAGGTTGCTGGGGGACGTCAGGATTCATTTCCAGTCTCGGATATTTGAAACACATAATATTTTCCCCTCTCCATTTCGCAGTGGAATTATTGCTAAGGAAACTGGTGCCACAAAATCTGCATTTTTATTTCTCTACTGCATGAAGCCTGAGTTGAAAATGGGCAGATGGCAGACAATGGAGGAGCTCAGTGTGGAGAAAGGAGAAGACCACAAACACCACCTGTATCAGAGGCAGCGGGGAGGCACATCCCGCGAGCCAGACCTGCTGGCACGGGCAGCAAAGCAAGAGGTGGCATCACTGCCTTTCAGAGGGCCACTGCTCCGGTCTCTCCCGCCTCCTCACTGCTGGGTGGGCCAGCACCCTCCTCCACCTCCCCCCAGCAAGGCACAGTGGCCCCCGGGGATGGATGGGGAAGCAAGGAAGGAACAGCAGCACCCAGCTGAGGGAGCAGCCCCTGCCTCCTGCCCTCGGCCGCAGCATCTCCCCCGCAGAGGCGGGATGCCGGGACTCACCGCGGTGGCCACGCGCCAGCCATCTCAGCTCCTGCGCCTGGAGCCTGCAGCAGGCTTCTCAGGCCGGCCTAGGCAGGAACTTCAGCTGGTGCCATAACTTACTGGCAGAACTGTCTCATTTTGAGGCATGCTTATACCAAGAGCAAACCTTTGCAGAGACACAGCTGCAGGGACATAAAAATGCTTTTCCTTATTATGTCTGGAAATGGGTATAAGCTATATTTGCAAAATTTCTCTTCAGCCTTGCTGGCAAACCACTTGTTTTCTAGAGGAGACTTCACGACTTGCTCAACAGTATCATCTCCCCATGCCCTCAGAGCAGATCATGCTTTGAGTTATCTCATGAAGAGTAAATATGTCAATTCTAATGAAGGTTTCACGTATCTATGGTCTTCTCAGCACTCTTAGCCCCAATCTCAGCAACAGAGAGGCAAATTCCTCAGCATCCCACAGCAACCAGCCAACGTCCAGCCAAGTCCTCCTGCTCCATGGCCTTGCCTTCCCGGTGGCGTGACCGCAGCCCACAGCTGTCCACAGCTGCCCACAGCTGCCCACAGCTGCCAGCGCAAACAGGACCACAGCACCCCAGCAAGGCCAGGGGATGAGCAGTGATCTGTGCTGGTACCAACACCAGCAGCAGGCTCAGCGAGCCCAGGGCATCCCAGCCTGGCACGGCCAGACCTGGCGTCTTGGGGGCTGAAAGCATGCATTAGGAAATACAGAGGGCAGAACCCTGCAGCAGCAATCAGCTGATCCCAGGGGATCTGCGTGTGTGGGAGGTACCCCCATAAACACAGACACTGAGAAGAGCAGAGGCACTGGCCCTGCTGGGCAGCCACGTCCTGAGAGAGCCGGGGTGGTTTTGCACCCACTCAGAAGCCCAGCGCCCTGTCTCCTTTGCCCTTCTGAGCAGGTGAAGAATGAAAGCAGCCAGGAATAGTTTTCTTTTACGCCTGCCTGCAAACCAAAACACAGATGCCATGTCTAATTTTAGGCCTCCTAGCCTTGAGAGTGTTCTCTGAATTCTCTTTTCAGCAAGCATCAAGATAGTTATCTCGGGACAAAGCCACCCGAGCGCCTGAGCGCCCGCCGTGACCCAACTCTCGGAGAGAAGGAGGGTGTGAGGGGGCAGAGCCCCATCCTCTCCTCAGGCCGGGGGCAAATGGATCACTGCCGATCCCAGGGGATCCCAAAGGACTCACGGAGCTCATCTGTCAACTGGAAACAGGCGCGCAGAGGGACCAGCCCACCAACCTGCTAACCTCGGACTGCCACCTTATCCCTGCTGGCACACGGGCAACGGTTACAAGTCGGGCCATAATTCAAGCATTTAAGCCACATGGCAAGACAGAGCGTGGGCTGAACATGGGGAGACCCTCTGCTCCCTGACCCCTTATCTGCCACCCTCAGCCCAGCCTTATCCCACGGTCAGCACAATGACGGGAAGGATGCTCCATCCCACCAGTGCCTGGCACTGCTCCGCTCCACTCCTTCCAAGCCACCCTCCTTCAGTGGCCAGGAACAAAGGCCCTGGCATTTGTCGTGGACTGTGCTGTGATCAAGAAAGGAAAGAAAATCCCTGTGCTACTCTTTTGCTGCTAACCATTTCAAGATGTTCCTGGGGACTTGGGAGCAGATCAGGCAGTAACGGATTTCTCTGCAAGGGTAAGACCATGTTATCAGGGAAAGACTTTGCCCTTCCACTGCAGGGGACACATAAGACCAAATCAAATAACCAAAAGCCAGAAAAGTAAATCGCCGTGTGAGGATGATCTCTCATGTTCTGAAGCATACAAGCACACAGAGGGACAAATCCCAGAGCCATCCGAGGAGGGGACACAGTGCCCGCAGGACCCATGGCACCGGGCTTTGGACCCAAGCTGGACACGTACCACCCAAACTTGTTCTGCTATATGGAGCTGGCACCTCCAGACAGCAGAAGAAGGGACAGGGGGTGGCCATGAAGGGTTACTTCCCAACTTCACGTCTGAGCAGCAAGAAGCAGTGATGCCGACTCTGTGCCTGTGCCCGCGCAGAGCCCCAGCCAGCTGGGCAGACACCCGGCACTGGCAGCACTTCCCAGGGGCAGCACGGGCCACGCACCCGTTTCTCCACGTCTCCTGCACACACACTGTCTGCAGAGGGACTGCGGCAGGCACCGGACAAGGGATGGAGAGAATATTGCACGAAAACCACGCGGTACGTCCACAGGCAGAAGACGACACGTGCCCACAAACGCGCGCACACAATCCAAGGAAAAAATGTAGACCATCTGAGCAACACTTGCAGGCGGCATTTCATTTTCCAGTTAATGCACCCAATTGCCACCCAGATGAAAGCAATTAACCTGATCTGCACACAAATTACTTTTCTCTCTTTCTCTCCTCTATAAGCAGAAAGAGCAGCTGCTGAGATCGTCTGTCCAAAGCCTCCCCAGCGGCACGTCAGAAAATGTGCGGACACTGCTGCTGCTGCGGCCGCCCGCTCGGCTCGGCGGGGAGGGGGAGGAGGCAGGAGCCTTCGCTAGGAAAGGACTGATACAAAAACTCGTGCCTGGACACTCTTCTCAGCACACGGGCCAAGGTCAAAGCATTTTTTCTGCTATTTCTAACAAGCACAGAAGCTAACGCAGCTAAAATATGTAACACTGGTCAAACTGCTGAAGGGTTGATGAGAAAACACAAGAAAAAGATGTAAAGTATCATCTTGGGAAAGACGAGAAGCAGCCCTCGAAGATCTTCCCCAAGCAGTGAGACTATGGGGGGAGAGAAAGCGAAGTCCAGGGTTTTCCCACCTCATCCCAGGAACTAAGCATGTCCCAGGGAGCCTACAAATGTGTTCTGGGAAATCTGCAGCCTCCCCTCTGGCATTTACAGGGATTGCTCCTGGTGACAGTAGTTCCAGGACCACCCAGCAGGATGGTGGCCTGGCAGCAAGGGTGAAGACGATGTTGTAATGAAGGATTTACCCCCAGGGCTCTTCCCAAAGCTGACAGCTGCAGCCAGCCCCCGTTTCTGTTCCCCGCAGGAGCACATTTGTGTGGAGGGAGAGGGCACCCACCATCCTGCACCCACTCACCCACCATCCTCAGACGATTTGCCAGTGCACCAGGACCCCTGGAACTTAACCCCGAGCTCTGCAGGTGGTGCTGGCACCCCAGACCAGGTGGACAGTCATCCAAGGACACCCCTCCCAGCACCACCTGTTAAAGACACCTGCCTCCAGACATGAAATAAGGCAGAGATAAATCATCACACCTCTGGCCACTCACAGCATGTGAGCCCTGGCCAGGACGCTGCACGGCATGCAGGAGCAGCTCTCCACACTCCGCGCAGCACGACGTGGGCTCTGCCGGCCCAGGCGCATGGCGAGCACGTCCTGGATGTGGTCCAGCTCCCTGGGGTGCAGACCTGTCGGGCTCTGGCACGGCTACACACGGGAAACACGGCTGACTGCTCTCCCCAGCTGCCTCACAGCACGGCTGCTGCAGCGCACCCTCACCCACGCCGCAAAGGATGCCCTGTGCAAACGCTGCTGGGGTCCCAATGCTGGCGGCTCTGCACTGACTTATTTAAGATCTATCTTTTGCTCACAGAGCTGTTTTGGAAGCAGCAGCCACCTTGCCTGCAGTCTCAGGGAGCTCAGCGTGACCCACAGCATCACACCACCCCTTGGCAGCCCCATGCCCTAGGCAGGGCGGTAGAGGCACTTAACCAGCCCCTGCAGCAAAAACACGGGCTCATCCCCTGCTCCGCACTGGGCACTGTTATTTATATATCACGGTGTGCTCCATTCTGCTTTCTGAGAGCACAGGAAAGTCACCGGGAGACCTGTGCAGAGAGTTTGGGATATCATCCACCTGATGCAAATACTTGAGATGCCCAGAGTGGGTGGCATCCCATTTCCATCCCAGTGGGACGTGTGCCCACTGCCCAGGGAAAGGGCACCAGCTATAAATACCTGTACAGCTGGGCTATGTTTTTAAGGTGATTTCTACTGCTGCAAAATCACTTCGTCTGTGGTTCGTGTCCCAACGAATCATTCTTACTGCTGCTGAGGACACATCAACATTTGACTTTGCTCATTCCCATTATTTAAAAAGGCCTCCCTAGATGTGGGGCTGAGAAGTTTTAACCCCAAAGGGGCACAGATGACTGTGATCTTTCTGGCTTTTGCTCAGATTGCATTAAATTGGAAGAAAGCAGCAGCAAGTGAGCAGCCTGAGCCCACCCTGCCCAGCCTGCCCGCTCCATCTCCCTCTGCCCACACAGGCACCCCGGGAGTGTGGAGGCTCCCGGCCAGGTCCCCCGATGTGAGATACTGCACTCCCGTAACCTCTCCCCTGCAAACACTGTCTGGCATCCGGGAGCAGGACAGGGACAGACATCCCCATGGACAGCCCTCAGGTCTACTGAAGTAAATGGGACTATCAACAGGGTGCAAAGTTCTGGGCACAAGTACGAGTCTGCCGGACTCTCTCCCAAAACTGAGCGCAAAACCCACTCTGGTCCCCTGGGAGCCCAGCTCCTACAGCTGCCAGGGCCCACGGTGCTGAGGAACTGCTACCAAAGCCACCGGCTCATGGCAAACCTCATCTCCATCATCCACAGAAAGAGTGATGCCTGTTTTGCATGGTTGCCTGGAGGCTCAAGGAATTGCTGCTCTTAAGTGCTTCAGAAGAAAAGTGCCATAAAAGCACAAAGTATTATTACTGGTAGCACTTTTATTAGTCAGAGGATATATTGAACTTCACTTCAGAATATTCGCAAGAAGAATCGTCATTGTGATCATTATTTTCAAAGCAGGATGGAACACAAAGCCACGCTGCAGTGGCTGCTGCAGGTGTCTGGCCGCCCCAACAAGGCAAGGCCGCTGGGCTCTCCCGGGGCAGCCCCTCCTTTGCTTGGCCCCACACCCAGAGCTGGGGGGAGGACTGAGGTGTAACTGGACGGGGATGAGGAGCAGAGGCAGCACAGGCAGACCAGCAGACAGAGACAGCAGAGGGTACAGTGAAAGGGAACATGGATGAAGAACCTCCATCACGAGTCTTTGCCACGACAACTGGGTCAGGTCCTTTTTATTTTCATGAGCTCACTCATACCACTATTATTGTTAAAAAAGAAGGCCAGCGCTGGTCCACACAGTGTGCAGCAACTGTCAAAACCAGGGCCACCAGCAAGTCTGAGTTAAAACCCCAAAGTGACCACAGTGCTTCCTTCCACCACAGGAAACAAACAGGCATTCGGTCCCAAATGCCAGGTCAGGGCTGGATGAGGTGACTCCAGCTCAAAAGCCAGGAAGGCTCATCCACACAGATGCAGCCAGGTGCTCCACTAAACTGGGAGACAGGACCCCGGCCTCTTGTGCACACTGTCCCCTGCTCTCCTGAGGAAAAGAAGGAGCTAGAAAGGATCTGGTACCCATGCAGAAAACTCTGCTGTTGTTGCATTCTTATGAGCATGGTACAGAAATGGGACCATCCAAGGCGAGAGGAGATGGCTTCTGGCAATTGTTCACATCTTACCTACTGATCACAGCAAAGGAAGGTGCCCCTGCCCTCGGTGTCACCTCAGCAATTTGACTTGGCATCAAAGAGCAGCCTCTTCCCAGCCAACATAGGTCAGCTGGTCTGTCTGAGAGGACTTCACGCAGTCTGCTTTGTGGCAGCTTCTGGTGCACATGTCACTTCTGTCACATGTCCCGTAACGCTGCGGGAAAGCTTAGAAAGAGCCAAGGAGCAAATGGGCGCTGCCACCTGAGGGTCCCACCGTCTCTCTGGTTGTCTGTGAGGTGGTGCCCCCAAAATACTGCTGATACCAAGGTGCTGAAGATGCCACATCTGCTTCACGTGTGCTGCAGTGGAGACCTGGAAGTCTACAACTGCCTATGCAGTATCTTCAAAATAAGAAAATTCATTTCAAATTGCAAAAAATTCAAAATAAACTGGCCCAAAGGAGGAAAAGACCGTGGCTCATAAGGCATTCAGGCAGCCAGGTTCATCTGAAGCATCTTGCTTCACACTGCCTTCTGCCTCCTGGTGCCGTGCTGGGTTTCTTCCACTTGCACATGTGTGCAAGACTGCTAACACCTAGAAAACAGCACAGGGGGTGCAGGGGGAGGGAGCAAGACGGGCACAGCTGATGTCTCTCGAGGCTTGTGTATCTTCTTGCGATACACCAAACACTAAAATCCTTCAAGAACTCACATGTGGGGAGGGGGGAAGGCTTCTTGGGCCAGGGTGGTGGGTGGGCTGAGCACCGTGCAGCCGGGACACATCCCAGCCAACACCACGGCCCCAGGGTCTGCAACAATCCCACGGGCACAGCCTTCCCAGGCCTCCCACTGAACCTCTGTGCACAGGCAGCTTCATTTTTCCATGTATTTCCAGTGTGTAACTGTCAGAGTCATACCACCGCTGCACGGATCTTTGGGATCTACCAGAGCAGCTCCGAGAAACAAATGGTTTTCACTAGTAGTAGAAAGTCTCCCACAGACGAAGTTTCTCAGTAAATGCTGATTTGATAAATTTAAAATGTTCCACGAGGTGATAAAAGAATAGGTATTTTTTTTTCTTTTACACTGTGCTTTGCAATTTTAGCCTGCAATCACAAGCGCAAAGTATCCACTGCAAACTAAGCAGGCTGTGGAAGTGGCCAGGCTGTGGTCAGCCACCAGCCAGCACACCGCGTACAGACCGAAAGCCAGTCAGAGTAACAACTGCCAACACGGAAATGGCAAATTAGGACGGTCGTTTGAAAATCAGCAATGTATAAAATATGTGCAAAGCTCGATGCTAAGACAGAAATGTAAATAATACCAACGGCAGAAAAATACAAAGGACCGAACTACTGATCTCTAACACAAATTAATTTTAACTCTGTGAAATGAAAATGCTTTCACCATACCAAAACAAAATGTTCCCACATGACTAAAAAAAATTGCAGTATTTTAGGAAGTTTTGTCATTTCTTTCTGCAGTAAACAGCAACATTTCCAGCCTTCCTCCCAGTTCAGGAGCATGCTTCTTTTCCCCCCACCACACACAGACTGAACTTCTGCTCAGCTCCAGTTTTCCCTGTGCTTTTTCCCTTGAGCTGCCCATCTGCAATCTGCTCTCGAAGCACTGCACGCCTTTATCTCTGTATCCTGCGCCTGAGAGATGCCATTGAGAAGTGCCCCCCCGGCCTGGGCACAGAGTGAGCTGTTGTCTCATTCCTGGAGCTGAGCGTGGCCTTGGAGGCTCCTTGGAGCGGAGGCGCCCGGAGGGGCTGCCCAGGCAGCGGGTGGCGTTCGGCGTTCACTGCCTCGCTACACTGTTTCTGCTCCAATTCTTGCTGAAATTGTCCCACATCTTCCTCAGCCCGCAGCGAGGGGCGGAGGCAGAGACTTCCAGGAATTGCCGGCCCCATGCCACAGGGAATTTCTGGGAGCAGCGGCACGCTCCCAACATGAGCGTCCACAACACCCGCTGGAGCTCCCGGTCTCCTCGGCACGGTACAGCCCCACCAATGCCTTCTACGCCGCAATGTCTGCAGGTGCTTCTGGCATCACAGCGACAGATGGTCACAGAGTGTGGCTGCGCTGACAGGAGCCCACAGGAGCTTACCAGAAGCATCACCAACCTCCTGCTCAGCATGCGGCACCAGCCCCAGGCAACGCATGTCCTGAGGCATGGGGTGATCCTGCCCTGGGTGCCAATCCCCGTCCCCGTGGGGGTGACCCTGCCCTGGATGCCGATCCCCATCCCCACAGTCTCCAGAAAAGGAAACGTGAGTGGAAGGCTCACATCTCCACGGGCTGAGTCTCGGTAGCCAGCTGTGCAACAGGATAATCTCATTTATCAATTTAAATGAACGCTAACTCACAGGAAAGACTATAAATCAGCACCCTCAAAACGAGATGGAAACAAGCCAAACAGCCAAGCACGGAAGAAAATGAATGGGCTTTGGTATGCGTGTCACGGTTCTTCAGACAGCAGCTCTCAGGAGCAAGAAAGAGAAGCCGCAACTGCTGTGCTCCCTGTACAGCGGCAGGACAGCCCCGGCAGTGCCCGCTGCTGCCACTCTCCCCGTTGTGAGGGGTTCGCTGGCACCCACTGCTGTTCTGCAAGAATAAGGCTTGAGCAGAACTTGGAACATCCCGGTGACTCCGGTTACCAGTCTCAGCATATCACTTGTTTCACAGCCGTAACTGAAGCCGTGACAGTTAAGCAGATGTCACAGCCTGGTAGCGTGCCAACTCATATTAAAAGGAGTCCCGAGGTGTCTAAACCAGACGCAGCACTGGTGTAGGACTGGCGTGTTAGTCTGTGGTTAAAACAGCCTTCTCGTGTCTGTCAGCAGGGACAAGAATTGGAAGGTGATGAAGAGGAATTTTTTACATGCTTTATTTTCTCCTTTTATCAAGAACCATCAAAAAGCTTTAGCACATTAACGACATTCCTGAGGTTTGCCATCCACAGGTCTCTACCCAGAGCTGTGGACCACAGGTACCTGGTACAAAGCTGGCCAGAGGCATACGCTTCAAGAAGAGAATTCTGCAGGCACCACTTGTCTTCAAAAGAAATATTTACATAATATCACCGTTTGCCTGAGCAGAAAGGTCATACTGATGACAGCAGATCAGCCCCGGCCCAGGGACTTTTGATTCCTAGCAGTGAAGAGCTGAGGGTCCCACAGACCCCCTGGGAAAGGGGATGCCAGGGCAGGGGTGGCTGGGCACAGGCTGGGAGCGAGGGCAGCTCACAGAACAGCCTCCTGCCTTGTCTCATCTCACAGGGGAATGACCAGCCCTTCATCTTTTTATCAGGATCTTATCTCCTCCTCCAGTAGCTAGCAATTATTGCAGGTATTATCCATAAGTGATATGACAATTACAGAGCTGGCCACCAAAAGATTATATGGCCATTATGCCAGATGATGCAGAAACATGTGGCACCCACCCAAGCTGATCACAGCCGAACCGAAGAAAGGAATCCACAGGTAGGTCTGACCAGCAAACACAGTGATACCAAACAGGTAACAGTAGCAACAGCAAATGCCACTTAAAAGACATTTGAAGCTACAGGGACAGCTATATTTTTCTGAGCCAACTACCCCTTAAATTCATTTATCGACGTTGTATCCATTGCTTCAGTAATAGCTCTGTCTTTGACTCCATTTTTGCTGGTAGTGACCGTGCAATAACCAGAGCACAAAGATAAGCAGCTACACGTCCACCATGTAGCAAAAGCTTGGATTAGTTTGCTAATTACGTGTTTAATTACGTGTTAAGGCATTACCAGCACAATCAGGTATCAAAACCTTCAAATTAAATCCATTTTGTTTCCAGCAGAATGTTTCAGTGCCTCTAAACCCAGACAAACCCCATTCTGCACCAGTGAAGAGGCAGGTAGCTGGTACAGGTCTGCACTGGTCCCAGCACCCATCCCATCCTGCACCCCAGTGCACCCTGCACCTGGAGACCACCGACCATGGAGAGGAGGGCTCCTGTGATGGGGCACCTCAGTTCAGCCCCATCCGATCTGTTGCCTTCTGAGGCAGCTCCAGTGGCTGACAGCATTTGTTTTACGAGCTGCGTGTGCTGTAACCCAGACCGAGGTGGAAGCCAGCACCTGATTTTCCATTAATCACCCCTCACGCAATCCAGCCTCTTCTCTCAGGGTTTTAGAGTAAACTCTTCTACTTGGAGCTCCAAGCCCCAAACTTATAGTCGTTTATATAATAGGAAAATGTAAACAGCTCCTCCCAAACATAAAGAAACTGTGCTTTAGTGTCATATATGGGGGGGGTGTTTGTCTCTAACTTAAAAAATGCCTCCCTGTACCTGGCCCAAACTGCACCAGAGCTGGTGTTCTGAAGAGAGGTTCACCTCGGAGGGGAGGGATGCGATCAGCTAGCACAAAGCAGGACCATTCAAAAAGGGAGATACTAGGAGCAGCACACCTTACAACACTCCTTACTCTTCTTCATAGCAGACTGGGCTGTGTCTGTAGCTGTCAGCACTGCAGCAGCACAGGGATCTGAGGTGCAGATCTGCTCAGGCGGGTAACGCCACAGCCAGTGCCCAGCAGTGCCCTCCACCATCCCCAAAGAAAATGCTGAGACCGCATTTTCCAAGGCTAAGAGGGTAAAGTTTTCTGTGCAATGCCACACAGGGCAGGAGCTTAAATCAAGCACTAGAAGCTAGCAGGGCAGTACGGGTCCAAAGCAGACCGTCCCTCGGAGAGAGAGCTTTACTCCAAAGCGTTTCAGCCCCCCTGCCCCTGTGTCCTCGCAGGCGCTGCCGCCTGGGCAGCCGGGACACAACCTGCTGCCATCAGAGCCTGTTCCCTGTGCTGGCACTGCTGCACGTACACAAGAAAATTAAACACCCCAGCAATCAATAGGCAGGACATTGTTAGGTTAATGAAGACATTGCTAGGATGAGGTATAAACCTGGCAGTGATTAACCAGTACGGCTTTAGCCAGACCACAAAGGAGCATTCTGCTTTCCTTACAGAATTCTAAAATCACATCTGAACGCAGTCACACCGTCACACCTTTGCAGCAGCCAGCAATGGTGCGTGAGCACTGTTTACAGGACAAGAGAATGGCATTTTCCCATCAGAATAAGGGAGATGTCATTTGTCTCTATAGCAAAACTCAGGGAAAGCCTGCCCGCTGTCCCAGTGCAGCCCAAATGACTGCCTCTGGCCACCACATAAGCCCAACCCTCTTCTCCCGACCGTGATACTCCCTGTCTGCGCATGGTCCCACTGCATGGGCTTCACTGGCAAACAAACCACGGCAAGCCTGAGCCTTCTGCTACCGAAACCCTGCATCACCCACTGACAGCGTTCGGACAGTGAAACTTTTCCAACTTTATTCAGCCCTGCTTACTCCACACCGATTTCAGCAGCGATTGATCCAGACTCCAGGGGAAGATGCTCGGGGCATGAGCAGCTCCGGCCACCAGCACAACGCTCACAGCTGGACTCCTTGTGACCTGTCCTTACTTTTATCCCTTTTGCTTTGCCAAGCCTTCAACTTCTTTGTAAGGCTCCCACATAAATTATTGGGTGGATGACAGTTACTACACTGCCCCAATAAAGCCGTGAGCATTTTAAGCAACAAATCAAGCACAGAAATGTGAGTCACCCCATGCTAATTTAAAGGGAAACCCTAATTGTTCAGTCCAATCTTTGCTCCCCCCAGACTGAGCCCCACAGGGTGAGCTGAGGCTCCTCAAGGTGAGGCCACACCAACCACCTGTAGCTGGGCTGCCTCAGCCAGCAGTAAATCCTTCCGCAGCCACATTCTCACTCCTGTTTCCATCAGCTGCACCAAGTCCCTCAGACAGTAACATGTTTTGCCGTGAGGAAAGGTGGCAATGCGCTACACCCGCTGGTTCAGGTGGTGCATACCTATTACAGAGACAGTTCATCTCCTTTCTTGAGTTTAATCCACCAGGAAAAATTACTTATGATGGAATCCTTCTTCTCAAGCAAACCTTTCCTCCTCTGCTGTATTCCTAAATACTCTTCTATCTCTAGTTTAAAACACATTTTCTGCCCACACTTAAAACTGAGTTTCAAAGCCCATGCAGTGTTTCTCTGCCTATACATTCAGCAGGTTCAGCATGTTCTGCACAGCTCATTCCTCGTTCATCTGGCTCACAGCAGAGTGAGGTGCAGAGAGAACATTTCCTCGATCTCAAGATCGGCCCGTGCTCCCAGCGCATCCCGACTCCCGCACACTTACAGCGGCTGAGAGAAGGGGGATAGCGGATGCCTAACAAAAGGAGATAAGGGCAATCAACCTTAATGGGACTGGGAGAATTCTGGGAGTTTAGTGCAATGTTTCTGCCACAATCTTGCCTACTAAATCACAAGTTACAGCACCTGGGGAAAAGGGAAGTCTCCAACAGTGGAGAGGTGAAGCAAGCCAGGGACAGACAGGACAGAGGCGATGGCGGGATGCAGGGTGCCAGTGGGATACAAGGTCTGGGTTGCGAGGTGCTGGCGGGATGCACGGTGCGGGGTGCAGGGTGCGGGCGGGATGCGCGGTGTGGGATACGGGTTGTCGGTGGGATGCGCGGTGTGGGATGCGGAGCGCCGATTGGACGCAGGGTGCGGGGTGCCGGCGGGACGCGGATACTCACCGGACGTCGCCGTAGCCGCCGGTGTAGCCCTCGGCCCAGGGTCCCAGCTCGCTCTTGATGCAGGCGGCGGGGGCAGCGAAGGGGGTCCGGCCCGCCGGGTACCAGGCGTCGGCGGGGAATTCGGCGGTGTCGGCGGCCGGTCCGCGCCCGCAGGCGAAAGACCCGGCGGGCGGCTCGGCGCAGGGCCCGTAGAGCTGCCCCTCCTCGGCGAAGAAGGCGGGCCAGGGGGCCGCGGGGCCCGGCGGGGGGCGCGCCCCTCGGGGAAGGCGCGCCGGGGGCCGGGGCTTCCCGGGGGCCCGGGGC
>JAAGNO010001697.1:4038-20495 GCA_033439905.1 Ceryle rudis
AAAACTATTTTTTAATTATATATATTTTTTATTATGACACATACAGTTTTGTATAGAATTTTCATTTTTCAAAGTTTCTGGCTTTGTGAGACTTTTAGAATAGAATAGACTTTTTCAGCTGGAAGGGAGCTACAGTGATCATCTAGTCCAACTGCCTTACCAGTTCACTGTCGGTGTAGTTAAAAAGCATGTAACTTGTGGGAGTGAGACTGAAGTATATTGGAAAAAGCCTCACTGAAAACATGAGTGCTTCCCCTAAGAATAAAGCCCAGAGTTGGGGAGGAGGGTTTTGGTTACAAGCATTTATTGGGTATTGCTGAACCCTTTTTTTTTTTTTTTTTTATTTATCAATCAAAAATTTTATGTTGATTAAGACTGCCTGCAGGCATACAGATCTATTTGGCTTTAAGTTGCTGCTTATAGCATGCTAAAATAAGGAAGTACTATATTATTATGACCATTCATAAATTCTCATGTGAATATTTGGAGCTATAGCGTCTTTTTAAAGCTGAGGGCTGGCATGAGTTTCAGTTTGCCACATAAAGTCTCAGTGGAACATGCAAGTAAGGGCTGAAGAAAGTGTCTGATGAAAATTTCCTTCATGCTGATTTTTAAGTAAAATAGTAGGATATGTGGCACCAAGCAAGCAGAAGCCATCTTGCAAAGAATTGCTTTTACTCTAAGCAGCTAAAGGGATAAGAAGACTTCTGTATACCGTGACAGCAGAGTAGTAGAACGTTTGTCTCATGAATTCTGTGTATGTGAATTCTCTCCTGTCAATATCCCCTATAAAGCCCAAATATTGACCACGAAGGATAAATCAATGTTTCTTAAATACTCACCCCCCCAAATTAAAAAACACACAAACAACCACCCCCAATGCAAAACAAACAGAAAATTAAAAAAAAACCCAAAACACAAAATCTCCACCAGCTTTCCCAACCAAAGGCCCACATCCTTCCCCCCAAAACCACCCCTTCAATCCTACAAAAAGCTATCATTTGCTGTTATTAAGAGAAGATTCACTAACTTCTTGTCCTCAAAGAGAGAGAATCATTGTAATGATAATGTAATGCCTTTTGAATAGTATAATGCTGTAAATAACCTCAAAGGCAGAAAAGCAGTGATCCCTTGATTAGTATGCGAACCTTGCTTTTTTTGTTTTATTTTGCAATGAACCTGGATGGCATTACATGTGGGGAAAGACTGGTTATTTCAAATGTCTGGTGAACTCCTTTCTGTATTCTTACGGTACTCCAAAAATAGGTGACTGCAGGATTGAGAGTACTCTCATTAAAGTCAGTGATAACACCCCTCTAGCTTCTGACTGAAAAATAGCCTGGATAAATCCATGCGCTCAAACTTCAGTAATTCTACATGGTGTAACTTACAATTTTTTAAGTGGAGCTAATAACTCATCTTAATCACTGGAAGCAATGTTTTAAAAGAATGCTTGATGTTCTTATGGTTATGGAATATAAAGATATATATATTTGTCAAGGTTAATGTATCTGAAAAAAGCCATCTCAGTGTTCTTGGTATTATTAATTTATTGACCACTGCCTTGGGGAAGAGGGAGAGTTTGGTGTTTTTAAACTGATACTTAAAATATAATCGCTTAGGTAAAGAACATCCTTAATTGTATGTAGGTGTCAGTCTTTGATGTTAAAAGCTATTCTAGGTTGCTCATCTAAAACAAACCCTTGTAGCCTGTACTTCCATTAATAATTGTTACAGCAGAGATGCAGCCACAAGGGAAAGCTGACTGGGCTATAATACACCGGTATGAAAGTCCTAGATTTATCTGCCATCACACATATGATTTATATTGCTTGAATTGTAGCTTTGAATCAAAATAGGTTGGAATGCAGTTTGTTGTACCTATGGCAGCTTGGAAATGTATCATCAGGCTGAAAGCGTAGGTTTTAGAAGTTGAAGATGTAGTAGCCCAAATTTTTAGAATGGTATTTCTCAAAAAACTTTTGACATGACAGGGCTGGGCCTTTTCTAATGAATTTCTTACACATATTAAATGTAGAAATAATATTTGTTGGACCTCTACCATAGTACCTGAATTAAAACTGGAATGATAATTTATAATAGCACATTTTGTGTAATGTCCAAAAGGAGGAAGATCAAAAAGGAAACCCTGTTTTTATATGTGAGTTAATTTTATCTTCAGTCTATAATTAGAACATAAAATGTTAACTGAAATGTTATCTGACAGCCTATGGTGGTGGTTTTCACAACTGGACACACACTCTCTCTCTCACAGATATGGTTTCTTCTAGCCTTTATCTTAAGTGCCACATTTTTTAAAAAAGGTTATTTTCTTGGACCAATGGGCCTTTTGTGATTAGCAACACAACGATCAAAGGTACAATTTCAGACAGTTTACATGAAGGATGTTTATTATCCACAATGAATTTTACTTCCCTGATAAACTTCTGATTGGTATATTGGTATGTGTGATTTCAATTGGTTTCTGTCTTTATCCCTAAGTAGGGACTTTTTCTTCAGGACTAATGTATGATCACTTTGTGATGTAGGCATATGAGAACTTATTTTTTCTTGCGCTAGGAAATATTTTGATTTCTATTTTCACTTCTTTTTTTCCTTTTTTTTTTCCCCTGTGAGTGCCTAAGAAAGAAACATTCCTTTCTGAACATTTAGAACATTTAGATATGGTTTTAGTGTTTCTTACTGTGTTGCCATATGGAAGGTAAAATATCTGACATCAGGTACAGTAACATTATTTAGAAGTGAGCTGTGGTCTTTTTGCCTTTTTCTTTCCTATTGTATTAAACAGGAGCTGCTTTTTTTTCTCTCAAGGCCTTTCATACGCAGTCAGTACTGGTTTCAGTGTCATTCATTCCTGAGAGGTTAATTAGTGCTTCTTACTAACCAAGAATGACAGCATTCATTGTTATTTTTTCAAACAAGAATCTTTGGTTTCCTACTCTGCAACATGGTTTTGCTTATATATCTACAAAGCTTTTTGATCTTCTGCTAAAATTTGCCTTTTGCCATGGTACTTACGAGAAATTTCTTGATAGATGTTGTTGTGGGGCTGATCGTATTGCTCATCGTGCTGACTAATTTGTCAGCATTAATTTGTGAGACTAATTGTCTCATTGTTTTCACCTACTCCATCTTATGTTTTGTACTTAGATATATGGAACGAGAATTAATTTGTTGTTGTTGTTTTTGTTCTGTAATGTGCTTAATAGAATATATTCAGGGTCTTTCTCTCTAATAATTAACTAATTTCAATGAAACTGCATCTCTGTATGGCCCTTTGTGTTTCACCAAAGTCAACACACAGACTCTTAACAGATAGTTGGGGGAGCTGCCAAGGGCTTTACAGACAAAACTGCTAACTTTAAATAATGACCCAGTCAGGTTATAAATTTTGAATTTTTTCTGTATCATAACATACTTATCTGAACAAACATGTAATTCAATTACTATTATTTGTAATATTTGAGGTATGCTTTGTAATGGAAAGCATAACTGAGAAATACTGAAGATGTATTACATAAAATATTTACATGTAATGTTAGGCAGTTTTGGAGGTTTCATATAGCAATGTTCCATCCAGGTTCAGGTTTTCATAAATGAATGTAAATTATTTCACTTTTCAGTGCCTGAAGCCTTATTTATATCTTTAACTAAAAGTAGAATCTCTGCAAGTTCATTTCAGGAAAATACATTGAATGCATAAAAGCAGATGATGATTGATCCGTGCAAAAAATACTCATTTGTATAAAATCCATTGATATACACACTATATAAGCAAAAGAGAACAAGCATTCTTGTTTGCAATTTCCAAGTTATAATTGTATAATAAGATGCATTAGTCAATTTTTTAATGTTTTCTTTGTATGTCTGGTTTTGGTTGTTTTTTTTTTTTTTTTAATTAAATTGCCTTAAAATGCAGATCCATTAACTGCCTGCAGATAGTTGAAGCATAAATACAAGAAATATGGTACTGACATGAATTACTATTCATGTCAATAAGGTAACGGTAAAAGATGTTGGAAGGAAAGCTTGCATATTTTGTGTCTGAAAGAATGAAGTTGGCAAGCATCTAAACTACTAAAAGAATGCAAGATACAGTAGCTGGCCTTCAAAACTCTTTTTTTTGTCCAAGTAGGGTGAACAGAGTTGATTGCACATGAACTTCAGGAAACAGCTTATGAAACTAAACTGAAACAAACTCATATTCAGAGATTTGATTCAGTGTTCACTGAAGTTAGTGAAAGATACCCAGAGAAAAGAGTCAACTTCAGAGGAGACTTAAAATCTTTGTTATTTTTCTCCGTTTTGTCTGAATGATACATGAAGTGCCAATATTTTACAAATCAAAGCTAAAACCCAGCTTAACTGTACAGATGCATTGGAAATTCAATACAAGAAATAGATTTCTTTTGGTTTAACCTAAGATTTTTAATGTGATTATTTTAAAGTTTCACTTGATATATATTAATCAATACACTTAGTTTTCAAAACTTTCCAAAGAAAAGTTTTTCTATCCCTCAACTGCCTCTTACTGCTCTTTTTATGTGGGAAAGACTCTCATTCTTCTAAATATTTTATTTGGAATCTTTTTTTTTTCCCTTCAAGTGTGGGTTGCTTTTTTTTTCCTAAATACTGTTAACTTATGCTTATTGATGTGTTTGTGTGGGTGAGCTATTGGTAGAACTTGAACATACACAGTTGTACTTTTCACTTATGTGCTGCAGAGCTGTCTTAAGCTGCAGATTTTTCTGGGCTACCAGTCCAGCTTTCTGAAAGGGAAATATAAAAGCAATTGTTTTCAATTTTGCACACTAGGGAAGGCTAAATTTGAACTGTTAATAAAGTGTTGATGCTGGCCACTCTCTCCTCCACAAGTGGTATCTCTGAACTAAAATGTTGTGTTCCATTATTCACGTGTTAAGTGATCTGTCTCAAGCATGTGATAAAGGTTGTGAGATTTGCACGCAGGTGTCTTCCCAAGTATCAGTGAGGAAATGGACTAAACAACTCAATAGCTGATAATTCCTTTCTGTCCTAAGTAGGACAAACAACTTGTTCCACAGTTCCCTGGGAAAGACTGTTGAGCTTATTGTAATATTATGACTGGGAGATAAACTAGTCCAAGCCTTTGTAGCTCTGCCAAATATGTACAATGAAATAAATATGCTGCAAAATGGCTTTGCATTACTAGCTTCTCATATCTGAGCTACATCTTCCTGTGTGACCTGAGTGGATCACTCAAATTAAGTTAGCAATGTAGATATGCTCTTAGATAGTTTTCATTTAAAGTCCCTGCAGACTTGACCTCAAGGAAAAAAAAAAAAGTCACATTTAAAGTTGAGCATTGATAGAAGTAGTTTAACCATTGTCACCTTGTATTTCATTAGAAAAGAGCATGTATGAACAGTTTTTAAAATTCTTCTCAATTTGTCTTTGCACGTGACACTGCTGTCTTCATTCATAGTGCTTCATTAATACACTAAAGGAATTATTAATAAATTCAGCACAATACTAGGGAATCAAGCATATGTAAAGTTAAACCTCACTATTCATGTTTGTAGAAATCTAGAGCAGATGAAAGCAAATCCTTAAGTGGGTGAGTTATGTCTTTCTAAAGATTCAGTTTGACATCAAGTGAAACAATCTTAACAATTCACTGCTACCTCTGTGTTCTTCCTGAATCACAACCACATGCTCCTGCTACCTATTCTGTGTTGGCTCAGGCTTTTGGTGTACCTCTCCATAGCCCAACTCAATTCACTAGTTGGTTTTCAGTGAAAGATTAATTCAACAACAACAAAAAAGTAGTTTTCAGCCAGACTAGCAAGGTGTAAGGGAAAAAAAAAAAGAAGAAATAAGGACTCCTCATTTTAGAAAAAGCAAGATCAGCTGGCCTGACTGCAGAACCACATCTTCAACATATAAATACCCATAAAAATAGTAACTGGTAACTGTGTGCAATCTCCACAAACTGGGTTTTGTCTATATTCCAGTTGAAAATGGAGTAGGTAATGAATGCTGAACAGCATACTGAAATCAAAACCTTCATTATTATTTTGTTTCTCTATTGTTGTTGTAGATCTATGTCAGTCTATCAGATGAAGGCCTTTTCTTAGTATAAAACATTAGCAAGTGTGGATCAGCTTCCTTGTCATTTGTTTGCCTGAGCTCTTATTACAGGTAATGCAATAGTTCCATATAGACTACACATTATTATTGTCATTGGATATATTTTTTAAAAAAGAATGCATTTCAGATACATGTGGAAAAATACCTACATGTTAATAAAATGTGAGGATTTCTTTCATTTGTAAATATGGGGATTAGCTCACAAGATTCTGAGTACTCCAAATATTTTCCTGAGTGATTAGGGAATTGTAGTAGTGCATCTAAATGGTCTGTGAACCTCAAATGCAATGTAATGCACCTCCTGTAGATCAGATCCTCAGATGATGTAAATAAGTAAAGATTCATGGGCTGAAATTATGTTGATTCACAGCAGTAGGCCAAAAGTTTTTGTGTTCTACATTGAACAAAAGTTCATATTTTAGTATTTAGGAGCTTGTTCAAACTTGGAAGATGTGCATTAAAAAAATAAATGGATTTCTGAACATGTACTGTCAGTAAATCTAGTCCTTAGTTTAAATCTGAATCTATTAATTTTGTCAACAATTAATCTGCCAAAAGCATCACCTCCCCTACTCCCCTGAAATTAAAAAAAAAAAAATGTACATGTTTATAGCTAGAAGAATAGACTTATTTCACTAGAATTACTATTGTGAGTAATAAGAGAAATGGAACACTTTTTCATGGATGTGATCTGAAAAAGTAAAACTTTAAAGTTTATACAGTTAATTTATATCTTAATGTTTGACATTGTGAATAACAGATTTATTTTATTTTATCTTACTTTTTTTATCTGTTATACAGCCACAGGGGCAAATAATTTTGATCAATTTCAAGCAAATCTTCAATTTTAATTACTCAGAAACAGAAATGGAAAAATACAGCCCTACAATGTTGTTACTGAAAGTGTGCAACATTCTCAGCAATCTCACTAAGAAGAATCCTGGGGTTTTTTTTCCTACGTCCATTGAAGTATCAATATTACCTTTAGAAATGCAAGAGACAGACAAATTCAAACAGTGGCCGTGACAGAAGATGAATTTCCATTTAGCATTGGTACAAGTAACTGATATCAAACAAGCTGGGAAAGAAATTAGCAAGGAGACAGAATTATCTTCTTACCCTGCCAGAGGGAGTAACAGCAAAATTAACCTTGAAAACTGTTTGGAGAGCATTCTTGTGAAAACAGATGACACAATGTTAAAGTTATGGATATGAAGAGGTCAACAGTTCTTAGCTGATTTAGGGCAGTTACACTTTATTTACTGTGGTTTTAAATTAACGTTACAGCAGACCTATTTTTGCTAAGATTTCTGAATGTAAATACGGTATCTTCTCATATTCTGTAGCCTGATCAAAGGCTTTGTTCAATCTTTATATTGTTCACCCTTCTTCTTAAAAGTGAGGTTTTCTTCAGGTATTTAATTTGAACATATCAAAAATACAGCATCCCAGTCTTAGTCAGCCTTAGAATTCTTGCTCCTGCCTCAGTCTCAGTTTAAGATAGTCCACAAGATTAAATAAGTGGAGTAAAAATAAAATTCAGACTTATTTGATATATTTAACAGTCTTTTTTTTTCTAATTTGTAGCAACCTGCTGAAAAACTATCAACCACACATTCCATATGCTATGATTAGAATTTGTAGTTCAGGACGTGAGATTTTGGTATTATAAAGTTTAGGTGTGTAGGGCAGACTAACTTGAACATATTTGCTGTAGATTGCTTGCTAATATTTTGTGGTTGTGATAAACAGTCTACTAGTTTATTTTTAAAGAACACCTTTATTTTTTTAAAAAATCTGTTCCTTTAAAAATAAGGTGTCCTAGGGCACAGTTTTCATGTCGTCACTGTATGTTTTCAGATCTTGGTCTAAATATGGTTATGGCATAATTGATATATAGTGTTATGGTATAATTGTTATACTAAAATAAAAATTAAAATAAGGCATGAGCATTTCTGCTTTCAAAATAGAAAGTTTTAACAAGTACTAGCTAAATGTGAACTAAAGCTGGCCATTTAAATAACTTTTACTAGGAAAAAAAATATTCTTATGTTGGCTATCTCACCATATCTAATGCATAATATTTTTAAACAGATTTGTTTATCTGTAGTTTCCCTAAAGTGTAGTGGCTTGAGGTGAATGATTGAGGCAAACATTAGGGTGAAATCAGTTTGCTAATTTATGTGTATAATGGAAATAACCCTGGCCATTTTAGAGGTTAATGCATCAGCCAGTTTACGACAGAAGTAAATAACTTTCCACCTTCAAGTTAAGAAATACAGGCATAAATGTACCTGGAGACAAGATAAAACACACTACTTTGAGATGTTAAAAAAAGTAGTAATTTTCCCCTAAGATTTTTGTCTCTAGAGGCAATAAAAGTTTTAAAAGTAACTATTTGGAAAGTTACCTTCTATATCAGAAAAAAGAAATGGAGTACTTGCCCACCTTAGCAGAAGCTTTTTTTCTCCTGAGTGTTGATGAAGAACACAAAATGCCTCAAAGAGGTTACTTGGTTTCACCAGGTTAATCTCCTGAACAAGAAAACCCATTTTGGTCTTAAAATTTAGAATATTTCAAACTCATGGAAAATCATCCTTCAGGTATGGATTAGGTTGCAGAATCAACCAACTTAACAATTCTCTCAGTTCCCTCTGAAAGGTAAAGTCTGTTCTTCTGTATGTATAAATATAGCTGCTATCTGCCTTCTTCTGTATTTCAGTTTATTTTTTTGGGGGGTACCTGCTCCCCAAGGTTTGATGTAGACCTCAGAATTCCAGGATCATTCCTAACAGCTGAAGAAAATCATTCATTCAATAACATGTGAAAACCACACTTCATTAAAAACTTGAAGAAAAACATCATTAATTTTTCAGCTTTTCTCACCATAGAGTTATTCCACCATAAATTGAGTATGTCTACGTTGAATTTAGGTTTTTTTCAGCATGTGCTTAATAACATAACTGTAAATGTAGTTGACAGCAGGACCTTACAAGCTTGCAATCCATAACCTAATTAGAAATAAACATTTTTGAGACTTAAAACAAAGCTATTAAAAAACAACCAAGGACAAGGTACTAAGAAATTGCTCATGATTTTGAATGTCTCCTCTGCAGCTTCCCCTAGGAGATCCAATTTTTGAGACAGTCTTAATGCAGAATTTTCTTGATGAGATGAGTTTTAGGAGCATGAAATCTGGGACATGTATAAATGAGGCACTTATGTTCCTAGTAACTTCTGATAATCTTAACCTAGTAGCTCACTCACAGTGATAAAAGAGGCTCCTGTTCAATTCTGTAGGAGCTGCTTTGGCCTTGCAGCAGATATTCAGCAAAATGATTATGGGCCATATTTTGTGTGATTGTGTTTATTCCATGACTGTTTAAGAGACTTTTAAACATTGTCTTCGATTTATGAGCATACATTATGTGTAGAAAAAGTTAAAATATATTTTTATTCTGTTCTGGAACAATACCATTTTTAAACGTCAGCATTTTTGTTTAAAGTTATTTGAAACTAAGTGTTTATAGGTTTGCAGAACCCATATAGAGAAACAGCTGTATTGTATTGCACTATAAACATGCTCTTTTGACCAGTTGTTCATAGATGGTTTCTTTTCTTTGGGGAGCCTTTAAAGAAAATAATACTTAATGAATTATGGTGTGATGTTTTTTCTCTGCTGCAGGGGAGATGGAACTTGCTTTGAAGTCTAAAAACTCTTATCTGGCAATTTGATGATGGTCGACAGTTTTGCCATTCTGATGAAAAATAAATTTCTCCTGGTAAATTCCAGAGAGTGTGCAAGTACAAAGAGAGAAAGGGACAACATAAAGAACAAGTGAAAATGACTGGATCTTATATTTTGCCAGGGGAATAGTAGACTAGCTAAAAGTTACTTTATATCACTTTGAAGGGGACTGAGGTAAGAAGTTAAGGAAGGAGAATTATAATGAAAAACTGCATGGGAAAAATGCATTTTGGAAGGATTATAGCTTTCCTGAAGCTTTTAGACGTATATTCTGTCCCTTTGTATCAGCATGACAACTGCAGTGGAATAAAGTCCAAATTTTCAGGATTTAGTCCCGGCTTGCTGGAGAATTATAGAAAATTATATTCTCATTTAAATGTCTTCCTCACTTCTCATGACAGTAATATGATGATTTGCCCTTTCCACAGACGGAAAGCTGGCTTCATACGTGTGTGAATTTGATCACTTTATACAGGGTATGTGAAAGAAATCTGTTGTATACTAATGACAGACAGAAACAGATGGGCATCAGGAAAATAGATGTCTCTGCTGAAGTAAAAAATATATTTTCCTGATAGGTGTAAGGATTTTGCTACAGATGTCCACATGGATTTCTTCAGATCTGTTTTTACCGTCTTTCATGATCCTGAAATTAAGGGTCTCCTGACTCTTCTGTAGTTATACAGACAGACAAATTTTTCTTTTGCTTTGAGAGATTCCCATAGGTAGTACTGGATAATAGTTCACCTGTCCCAAAAGATTCACCCAATGCAGGATTGCACAATGGTCTGTTTTTCTATCTTTACTTGAATTGTGACAGACTTCTTCCCCTTCATAGCAGATCTGTGAGCTCTTAAAACAGAGCAAGAAAACAAGCAAACTATTTTAGTTTGTGAACAAATGTAATCCACATCTCACAGTATCTGTGGTTTGAGAATATCTCTAAGCAGCCTCTGTACCATCTGCACTAACTTATTTTTGAGAGAGACTGATAAACAACAAGAAGAATTTTTTTTTTTTTTTTGTGCAATAGCATTCTCTCTTTAAAAAATGTTTCAAATCTTAGCTCTTTATGCCAAGTTCTAAAGTATGTTGGGTGATCTGTGTGTCATAAACACATCAGAAAAATGTATAACATTATTTTGGCTAAAAAATTTAGGCAGAGTAACTATTAAAAATAGTTTACTGAATAGAAGATTTTTTTTTCAGTCAGTTTTGTTGTGCAGGGTTAAAAGACCTTTTAATATTGTGTATCTTCTTTTTTTACCAACATTTTCAATTTATTTTTAAAAGGCTTAGTCACAGTAAATGAAATTCCTTCTTCAGTATATATATAAATATATATAAACACTTCAATAAAAATGAGGAATTGAAGCTTGTCAAAATGTGTATAAATCAGAGCTTTCATAGCACTGACAATATTTTTTTTTTGTGGTGAAACTTTTCCTTTTTTGTTGAAAGGATTCTTAAGATGGAAAACGTTCTCATAAGGAATCTATCAATAATAAATAATCTCAAAAGACATTTATGTATGCCCTTGCTCCAAAATGAGGGCAAACCGCTTCTCAGATCAGACTCAGAAAGACCCAGGTGAAATGTAGCACTACACATAAAAGACCAGAATTGCTGTCAGAATTGCTCTTTTGAATGGGATTATCAACATTTTAATTTTCCAATTTAAAACCAGAAAATGCCTTTTATCAGACAATGTAGTGAAAAGATTTGTATATTCATGTTAGAATGAACTCTCTGAAGATGTTAAGCCTTAGAAAAGACAAATCTCTTGTGATTACTCTGTTTTTCTCCCTAAGATCTGTCTTAAATCTGTTTTGATTCCCTCTCCTCTGTTATAATTACACTAGAAGGTACTCTGAAAATCATAAAGTTTTTTTTTTTTTTTTTTTAATGCAAAACATTACAAATCATCTGGAATTCACGGAATTCAAGATTTAGAAGGTCTGAGGTGACCATTTAACAGGCTATTAAGTTTTATCCAGTCACTTCTGCTGTTGTGCATAGTAATTTGTTTTACTACAGTTTGTCCTGCAAAAGATTACCCAATTTTGACTGAAATATTAAAAGATGGGACCCTTATTTTTCTTGCTAATCTCTCCCTGTGCTGGCCCCCCTCCTCCCCCCTCCTTGTTTAAGACCTTGATTTAAATTCTTTTTTTTCAGCTTCTCATGACTGGTTCTTGTTAGATTATTCCTTGGGAATTAGATAAGTTCTATTATCTAGTATCTTTTTTTTCCCTGTACAAATATTTTATATGACTGTTGGTGAGGGAAGCCAAAACAACTCCTCTGCAGCTGAGTTAGAGTAAAAAATAAAACATGCATTCCAGTTGATCACTGGTAGCTACGAAGTTAGAAATGCAAGGCAGTATCAATATTTAGCTTCAAACTTCTCAGTTTAAAACATTATTTTCATTTTTTCACAGTATACTACTTTTCATTTGGAAGCACAAAGATTTCAGTATTTAATCCCATTCAAATAATTAAACATTCCATTGTCTATTTCTGGCAGTTGTTTTATGTAATTCATTTTCTAATAAAAATTAAATCATTAATTCAGAAGAGATTAATTCTGCATATTCATTTAGCTACTGCTCAAGAGTGTGAAATGGACAGTTACAGAAGGTGATAATACATAGATACAATTTGTTCTATTCAAACAGTTATTTAGATGGGAAAATATTTAAATATAGATAAAGTATTCTCTGAGTGCCTTGGTCTTGATTTTTATTTGGGCCTTAATCTGGTTTCCAGCACTGAGAAGGAGCATTTGTGTGTAGCTAAATACAAAGGTAGCTATTTCATCATTCAAGCGTTCTAAGAGCTAACCAATTTTGATCCTACCAGTTAATTTTATACTTTTTTTGAGACACAGTCTGCCAGATGGCATTGCTGAATGAGATAATATGAATGTCGCACAAACTAGCAGCTGTCCAGAATTTCTCAGTTCACCTCTCATCAAGGAGTAGGTCAGAGGAAAAAAAAAGATAAGCAGAAAAAAAAAAAAAAAAAAGCCAGCTTTTTGGGTAATATGGCTCTGAGGAATAAAAGCAAAGTAGTGATCAGTATTTACAAGAAGGTGCTTTCTCTTTTTGTATCTCTCATGGCTATTGTAAGAGAGAAAAGGCTGCTCTGCTGAATGTATATCAGCTGTTCAATTTTATTTTTGCTTTTATCGGGAATTAGGCTTTAGGATCTTTTCTACACCAAAATTCAGTGTAGTCTTTTACTGTTGTTACTGCCCAATACTGTCTAATCATACAAAGGAAATAGTTTAGCCATCCTGTTTTGGGGTAGATTTGCATTAACATTGGGGCAGGCTGCCCAGAGAATTTGTGCAATCTTTATCCTTGGAGGTTTGTGGTACCTAAATGGATAAACGCCAAAGGAATTTCATCTGATCTGAAAACTAAGTCTGCTTTGAGCAGGAAACTGCACCTAGAGACCTCCTTACATCTGTTCCACCTGAAAGCTCATCTTTGTGGGAGTGGTGTTAGTTGATCCATTTTGATGTGATAGGGCTGTATCTGAAGGGCGCATCTTGTAATCAATCCATCACAACAATCACACCTGAGTTGGCTTAATGATTTTCAACAGATTAGTGAGAACTTGTAAAGGGCTGAATAAGACTTAATTGTGATTTGACCTAGAGATAGTCGCTGTAGAGCTCATGTGTTTAGTGAGCTAGTTCAATAGCTGATTGCTCCATGTTCTGAACTTTGCAGCTGATCAAACTGCATCTCTAATGTTGCCAGCTCAAAAGTTTTCCTATGACATTTAGCAAAATGAAAAAAGCAAAGGTGACTTACCTTGTCTTTTATTTTTGATTACAAAATTACTTCCAAACTAAAAGTCACAGTATTTAATCCTTTCTGTTTTTGGAATTGCTTAAAAAACCCCAATGAGATTCATAACAAAAAGTATTTCCATATACCTTGTGTTATTACTTTTTTAATATATCAAGATAAACAGCCAACTGTGATAAGGTAAATTGTTATTTTAACTTCTGATAAAATGAATTAAAAACAAAATTATAAATATTGTTATGGTAGTGAGTGTATATTCTATACTCTCATAGATGGTTCTATAACTTTTGACGTACTGCTTTTATAAGGGATCAGTTATAATAGATTTGCCTTTATTTCAGCAAATAATTAATTAATAAGGTTACACTATTTTGAAACTTGATATTGACTTGATGTAACTGATTGTGTGATAAATTGATTCAAGTCTTTAAATCATAGACAAACTATTCACTTTCCTTGCTTTGTTAGGTTAGTTTTTTTCTGGTTCAGCAAATTGAACTGACTCAATGCAGCACATCATGTGTAGGAGAACCAGAAGAAGTGGAATGTGAAAGAACAGTATATATAGTCAGAAGCAGGCAGAGCAAGATCCCCCCCTTTTGGTAGTGACAAACTAGTAGATCAATTCAAGACTTAGTGTCTAACTTAATCTCATGCTTTTATTTTTTTACAAAATGATAATAAAATACTTCTTAGTTATTATCTCTATTTAATTTCCAAGTTAAAGACTGAATGTTCCTTTTTCCTGGACCAGTTCTGGGTAACAATTATTTGAAAGCACCTGTCTGATCCCCTTTACTAGCTCTATCAATTTACAAAATTTGACAGTAAAAATTCCCAGTGTGAGCATGATTTCCACTTTCTATCCTTACTTTGGTTTCTGCTACTAGCAGATAGCTTCTTAAAAAATAATTTAAAATGCATGCTTTCTTATCACTGGAAGTAATCTCTTGCTTTAGATATGATGCCTAACTTGGTGGCACACAAAATAGCGTAACTTAGAATTTCTCTCAGCCTATCACCTTAGTTACTTATTTGAACTTATTCTTATTTCACCTTATTCTTATTTGAACTTCAGCTTCCAGTAATATTCTAGGAGCCAGTTTTCACTCTTAAGTGTTTTCTCACTTTGTGCTCTCATGTTAGGTAGGTAGGGGGTTTTGGAAGTAATTACTTTTGAAACAAACATAAAACACTTTCTGTTCACTGAAAACAGATGATGTTTTCAGATAACTTCAGATAACAGATAACTCCATTTACATGACCATAATTATTTTCATAACTTATATTAATATAAATAATTATGAATAATTTACCAACAACCACTGCAGACATAAATAATATGGCCTGTTCAAGGGAAATTTGCCAGAAGAGAAGGAGCTGAATATATTATAAACTACCATTATGGCTCTAACAGTTTTCTTCTTAGGCATGTATCTGCGTCTTCATGTGCATGCTTATAGGAAAGACAGAAAAAAGTACTAACTTTCAAAACATATACATTTTATAATATGTATACCAATCATAGTACACATAATTGCATACTAGCATGGGACATTACATTAACAAGTAAATGAAGCATAGATTTTTAAAGTATGTCTGCACCTTTCCAAATATATCTAATGCAATATAACTTCTAAATTGAAAGTTTTGAAGATTATAAATTTTATCACTAGATGGCAGTAATAGCCAATTGAAATGAAATAGCCCTCTAAAACATCTCAGAGTTTTATTTTAAATTTACTCTCTTAACATTGAATCTAGATGTAAATGTTAGGCATGACATTCTGCTATGTCCAAACCCAGGTCAGATATAACATTGTCATTCATAAGTCTGTTAACAGAATATGAGATAAAAAGCCATTTGCAATGCTTTCTAGGGCTTTAAGGATCCTATTAGAATCTTCAAATTGTTCTATGTATTTGGTTGGGGTTTTTTTTTGTTTGTTTGTTTTGTTTTAAAGAAAAAAAAGTAAACATCCAGACAGTTAGGTGCCCATCATCCAAAGTGGCTGCTTCTGATGTAGTAAGACACAGAGCCTAGAAGACAGGAATGAACTAGTAAATATAAATTGTTATAAGCAGGAGGCTGATGCTGTTCCAGAAACATTGGATAATATGTAAATTGAGACATCTAAAATGGTGTTCAGTTGTAGGATTCAAATAAGCTTAAAACTTAAAAAAATTTCCTGGCAGAGTTCCACTGGGTCAGACAAACCATTTTCTGCATGCAAGCATAGGCAGTACCTCAAAGGAAGTCATTATCCCTCTCTACTCACTAGACCACATCTAGAATACTGTGTCCAGTTTTAGGTCCCCAGTACAAGAAAGACTGATAAGGTTGAGTAAGTTCAGTGGATGGCCACGAAGATGGTCAGGAATGGGTTGGAGCTTATTCCCTATGAGGACAGGCTGAGGGAATTTAGCTTCTTCACTTTGGAGAAGAGAAGGCTGCCCAAGCAGCAGCTTCCAAATACAAGGTTACCAAGCTGGACCCTTCACAGTGGTCCCTGGTGGGTGGATGAGATAATGGACATGATTTGAAAGAATCATAGAACCATAGAATGGCTAGGGCCGGAAGGGACCTCCGAAGGTCATCTAGTCCAGCCCCCCTGCAGTAAGCCCCCTCAACTAGACCAGGCTACTCAGAGCCTTGTCCAGCCTCAGCTTAAATATCTCCAGGAATGGGGCCTCAACCACCTCCCTGGGTAGCCTATTCCACTGCTCTACCACCCTCA
>JAAGNO010001697.1:20595-46728 GCA_033439905.1 Ceryle rudis
GGGTCCTCCTTTCTACCCTTTTTAAAAATGGGCATAATGTGTCCCTTCTTCCAGTCCCCAGGGACTTCACCTGACTGACAAGACTTTTCAAATATGATGGCACGTGGCTTGGCAACTACATCAGCCAATTATTTCATGACTCTGGGATGGAGAGTGGTTCTAACTTGATATAAGGAAAAGCTTTTGCCCATGAGGCCATGATTAATGTTAAGTGTTGTGAGACTGTGCAGTTTCATCCTCGGCAGGTTTTAACAGCCCAGCTGGATAAAGTCCTGAATAACCTGATCTGACAGCCACAGCTGGTCAAAGCTTACCTTGCTTTAAACTAGAGGTTGTCTAGAGACCTCCTGATAAGCTTCCTAACTCAACTACTCTATAATCTGATAATCAGCCAGCCAGATGCACGGAACATGGAATGAAACAAGGCAAGAGAAGGCATACTGCCACACTATGGCTGTAAGCTGAATAGCAGATGTCAACCTAAAATAAGATATATAAAAGGGGTCAATAGGAAATTAATATTCTCAAAAATTTGCTGTACTTAATTTGTTTAGTTGTTTCCATCTTTCAGTATGTTAAATACTATCCCATACACATTCTGTGTCTCTTGATTTTTTTTCTGCTCTGCTCCTTTTCTCACTTAAACACCCCCCCCCCAAAGCTTTCCTTATCTTCCCTACTTTGTCCCCTACACACATTTTTCTTCCAATGAGAAGAGATGGTATCACCTGTACAAGAAAATGGAAAAGCTATATATCTTTATTTGGAAAGGAGAAAAAAAAAAAAATTTTTTTTTTTTTTAATTTTAGCTGTTCTGCAGCAGCTAAGAAGATACCGAATCAAAATCAACAACCTGATTTGTAACAAACTTTTAACTGAATAGCCTACAGGCTGGAGAGTTTTTAAAGCAACACTTCATTTAATCTCTTCATTTCCAGTCTCCTATAGAATAGGTCTTCTGTGTGCTCAACACACAGGCAACATCTCACTTTTTGTATTATTCACAATGAATTAACACTGACATAGTGTCTTTTCTTTCCAGATCTCAGTTGCTATGCACCTGTGTGTGTGTGAGGGATGAAATAATGTTACCACTGCCCTTTTGATATATACTGTAATAGCAGTAAAAATAGGTAAGACTCAGTTTTGGTCTTTCTGGCTTGTATCTGAATAGTGCTTTCATTCACAAGCAAGAATTTGAAAGGAATTAATCGGCCTGAGTACAGGTATTAAAATTAACCCTTCAACTTAAGAGGATGACTCTTTTGCTGCCTCCCATGGCTGCATCAAGAGCAGAGAACTAAGAGTTGTTGTAACAGCCAAGCAGGAAAAGGCTGAGATTCAGTCCCAAGTAAACGTGGAATCAACAAAGACAAATTATGGACTTCCCTCAGTACTTTGTGTTAGTAACATACAGAGAGCTATGAGAGCAACTGATTGATTATTTATTTATTTATTCTCCTACCCCTTCATTTTAAAAGAAGTAAGAAATATAACTAGTTCTGCTGGAAAATGTTCTACTGACATTAAGCTAAATTTCAATTTGTTCTACTGTTGGGTTTTTTTGCTTAAATAAATTTAGTGGTAACTGTTTTTAATTACGTTCATCAGTTTAGTTGTTCTCATTCTGTGAACTTTGTAATCAAACCAGATAGGTCTTTTGCACCGTATGTCTATATTTGAAGATCATTATGGGCATGAAAGTCAAAGAACATGCACTTCTTGGCATATAGAGGAATCAATTTATTTAGACTGTCTCTCTGTCCCATTCAAATATTGCAATATTTGTGACTCAAAAGGCAGTTTAATTGGATTTTGCCCCTTAAACATTACATTTTGTTACATTAATGTTTTAGTGTACAAAGCTTTTCTGTTTACTGTAGGGTCTTCAGAAAATTAAGCTAATATTTTAAAAAATACTTCTATTGTTAAATGTCTGCTTTATGTACATTCCCAGATCCAAACTGAACTTCTTGCGAAGATCTAACTCATGTAATGAACCTGCTCTCATATGAACATAATGAACAAAAATGAAAGTGCAGCAAAGTAAGCCTTTGAGTGGACTTGTAACAGCAGAAAGGCTTTCAGACAAATCTAGGTGAGGCAGCTCTGTGCAGCTATTCCTCCCCTCCCCCTATACCAAAATCAGTCTGTAATTACCAGCACTGAATCTAGCAGCAGGAAGTAACATTTCAGTTTCAAAATGCAACTTGATTAGCCTTTCAGTGTTAAAATTAAAACTGTGAGAGATCAGGAAGTTCTGCCAGCTCAGCAGAGTCCTAGGTTTGTTTGCTTAAAGTTTTTGCTATTCCTTTTTACTATCTTTAAAGCAAACTTAGTTAAAACAATGAAAAAATAGAACAAATTTAGGATAGCTTGAGGTCCCTATATATTACAACAGCAAGAGATTAGTGAGAATAAAAAACAGATTAGATGGGGAGGTTCATTTGTTTCTGATATTTAACATGCATAAACAAAACACTTCTTACACAAGGATCTGGATGTCTGAGCCCCAGAACATGCACTATAATTCTGATTTGCATTTAGGCTACAATTTACTTTGAGGTAGAAATATATATTTTTTATATTTAAATATTGTGATCTAGTTTTATGTTTAAATACTATAATCTTCCAGTGCATCTGTCCCCATAGGGTCTTTATTTATTTTGCTTTTTACCACAATCTTTGCTGTAATTTTTAAAGTTCATGCTTAAAGATTGTCTGGTTTTATGTCTACCCTAATTTGAGTTATACACTGCATTATCTTTTACTTTCCCATAACAGGGTTATGAAGAGTTTTTCACTATTTATTCATCTGTTTACTTCTACACTGGCATGGGTCTGATATGACAAACTGTAATGAGTAAGAATTACAGTCTGAATTACCTCTTATATAGTAATTATCAGTGTAGATGTGCCTTCTTTCCAGGGAAGTTGTAGAAAAGATTATGACATGGCTTATTTTCATGAATATTTTCACCATCAACACTGCATGTGTGGTTCTAGTCCCTGACCTGACAATGAATTTGTATTTGCCTGAGATGGACAGTATATACACTGTCCGTGTATACTGTCCAGAGAGAGAAAGAAGTATCTTTTGTATTATCTTTTGTTATCTTTATGCTAGAGGTTACTTGTAAACTGTATTAATTAGAAAAATAGAAGTGTTTTACTATAAGCACTGACACTTAACGTAATAGACAAAACTTTTCCACATTATTCTGTTGTGAATGAGTGAAATCCTGGCAACAAAGAAATCAATACTAAAAATTCCTGCAGGTTGTTGCTGTCAGGGTGTTGCCACTAGATGCCAGTTTCATTTCATTAGTGAGAAAGAATAAACTGATGTCAGGTGCAAGCCTTTTCAAGCAGAAATAGGGTCAAAAGTACAGCCTTATGTTTTCTTTGCAAGAGAGTGCAAAAGAAATTAATACTTAGCTATTATAGCCCAGGAAGCTTCTGTGTTTGTGCATAGAAACTTGGTTTCTTAGTTTAGGCATTCAAATTAGGTGTTTCATATTAGAGCATAACTAACTCATGTTAGTGTGGAAACGGCACATTAATTTTATGTCTGTTTAGCTTTTTCCTCACCTGATGATTACACACACCACCTATTTGTTATATATATTCTGTTTCTTTACACTGCCTAGACTTATGGAAAATCTTCACTTTTTCTGAGGCTGAAATTTCTTTAAATCAGTCTAGCTGAAGGATAGCCTTTTAGCTCTGTTTCAGCATCCTACAGGCTTTTCCTATAGCTTTTAAGTTTGAAGTGAAGTCCTCTATCACCCTATTACTTTGGAATCTGCCAGCTGGGGCTCATACTGTGTTTGCAGTAAATTTACATGATAACTTTTTTCTAGGGACTTTACCTTTAATACTTTAAAGAAAGAAAAAAAAAAAAAAAAAAAAAAAAAAACAAGGAAAAAAAAAAAATAGGAAAAGAGAAGCCTTGTGCCAGTTTAATCTTCCCAGAAGAAAGCTTCCTTATTTCCTACAAATACTGGTGACTGGATGTTCCTGTAACACAGATTTCTTCTTGCTGCTAATCTCCATTCATTGCTTGTGTACCTCATTTTCCTGGAAATGGGTTGCAGAAAGAAACATTACATACTTGATGCCAACCTCTTGCACTGCCTGTCACCTCACTGAGGGAACTAGCATGGACAGAACATAATCCATAGTGAAAATAAAGGAAGTTGAGACTTGTAAGTTGGAAAGGGTAGAAGTTTGTCTTCAGCTGAGCCTGAGGAACTGGAAAGAAAGATGTTTCCTTAAGTATTTGTTTAAAATTTTCTTGTGTTCATTGACAATACATTAAATTAAGTAAAAATAAATGCCCTGTTTAAGACTGTTTTACCTCTGATGGGATTTAATTTCTTCAGGTATGGAGGCAAGGTCCACAAGGAAACTTGGGCACATAAGCTCCACTATACTTCGTTTTTGCTGCCTAGTTTGCCTAGGGCATCCAGTGGTGCAGAGTTTGAGACTGCTAGGAACAGCTATTTCTGGATGCTCATCTGGGAATAACTCCTACCTAATTTACATCCTCAGGCTATGCCAAACCTCTGTCCTCTTGCTAGGTGACAGAACTAAGAGTTTCAAATATCTTTGTGTGTACTTAGTAGTACTACTGGGAATTGCCTCAGATGAACTTTCATTCTATTATGAAATTTTAATCACCAGATAATAATTTTCTGTCTTGAATGCTAATTCTCCACTGGTTGGCACCTCATGTATTAATTTGCACATATGTAGAGTGAAATTAGGTGTTAAATGAAACTAGTCCAGTTTGGTAACAACTTGCATACACTTTGAACACGTGTAAATTATTGTGATGAAATGTAAAGGAGAAGGGAATTGAACCCATGTATGGAAAATATAAAACATTTTTTTTAACCTGTCTTTATAACCTAAAACATCTATGTGTGTCATCAGATGATACCAGATGATAATCAACATCTAGGGCCTGAAATTGCCACCCTTCTCTTTCTTTTGATATTAACAACCAGCACAGTAATAGTTCTGCAAACAAAATATTTTCATATAAATAACAACAGTTCAGTGTAAGCACCAACATTTTTGTCAAATAGCTTTTTTTTTTCTGAGCTAAAAACCATTGATTATTAGGTGTAAGAGGTATCTTGTAGCTTCAAAAACTAGTATTGACTGTATGCTGATGAGTAAATTGCCCTAACCCCCAATTTTTATTTGTACTGTTTTTATGTAATGTTTAATATTAGTTTAGAAATCAATACTTAGTGAAAATAGATATTCATAGAATCATAGAAATATTGGTTGGAAGACACCTTTGAGGGTCTAGTCCAACCTCCTGCTCAAAACCAGACCATTGCTAACGTACACTAGACATCTATGGCTTCTTAATGACAAAAGAGGGCATATAGGAGGATGAATCAAGAATAGGTGTCAAAGGAAGATGCTACAAAAACGTTGCCAGAGCACTTAGAGGTGAGATGTCTAAGGCCAAGCTTAGCTGGGGCTAAAACTAGATAAGGACATAACAAGTAGCCATAAGTGATGCTACCAGTAACAAAAGGAAAACAAAGGTCTGTTGATGAAAGGGTCTAATCCTGTATTATGCTGTTTCTGAAGCTTTTAATTTGCCTGCAGTTGACTAAGCAACAGTATAAGCACTTTTGATGGCTAGATTCATGATGCAGGATTGAATCAATGTATTGAATACAACTACATTATTTTATCTAGTTGTTTTACAATCTGCTTTTAATCTGCAATATCAAGTTCTGTGTATGTCAGTAGGACCAAAAATGGATTTTAGAAGTTTTTCTTTTCCCTATTCCTTCTTTGTGACTAATTATACCTCAAGTTTAATAGCAGAAAAAGTAATTTGTTATCATCATGTTAGGCATTACAGTTATAAAAGTTGCATTTCCTACTGATACTAGGCTACATACAGCTCATGAAACTTAGCTGGTTACAACCAAGTCAGTGGAACTATGTGAATTTCCATCAGGTAAGGAAGGATCTGAACCTCAAAAAGACCCCTAAAATAAACCTGAAGTTGCTAGGTGATAATGGATTAACAGATTTTTATTTCAATTTTTGGATATTTTCTCACTAAAACAATTAAATCAAAGCAAAGTAATTCTGGTGTTTACAAAATACTTAGTATTCAATGTGATTGCATCAGTAACTTATTTTTTCCCCATTGTCTCAACTTCCCTCACTCATGAGGCTCTGAGCAACCTGGTCTAGTGGGAGGTATCCCTGCCCATGGCAGGGGCTGGAACTAGGTGATCTTTAAGGTCTCTTACAACTCAAGCCATTTTATGATTCTATGTTTTCTTCCTCTTGTTCACCTGTAAAGATCCTTCGCCACTTAAAAAGGAAGGCAGCCAAACATCCTGTTTGGTACTTAGACCACATGCTCTTTCTCAGTGTTCTCTGTACCAAAAGAAAATAAGGATGCAAATTCTCTTGGAATTTGGAGAGAAAGCATCTATCATCAGCTTTATGCTCAAAGCTGCTTTACAATTCCTTTGTTCCTTTGTTCCTGTACTTGGAAAAGTTTTAATTTCATCAGTGATGTCAGTATTAGGAAACATGTTGAATTATTGTGAGAAAGGAACCTCAATAGAGATTCTTAAGTAGCTACAGTTTTTTTGTTGTGCAATTGTTTCCATCATTCTAGCTCAAGCATATGGGAAATTACTTTTGGCAGTTTTTGTATGCACACATGCTCTTGCTCTCTTCTTGTTCTGCTCATGATCTCTCTCTGACACACATAATGCTAGCCTTAATTTAAAGAAAAAGACCAAAAACTTTGCAAAATAAATTATGGAAACTGGAACATGTATATGACAACAATAAGAACAGGTTTCCTAATTGGTTATATCTGTCCTTTATTACGAAATGAGATTTCCTGTCTGTCTTTCAGGGTTTTTTTGATGTGACTATTAAATGTTTATAGCTATTTATCAATATTATTTGAAGTAATGTGGGTGAAGTTCTTTAGATGAGTGTCCCATGTTTCCATTCTCTGATATTTTTCTACAACCAATGACTTAATTATGTCAGCTGGCTAGTGTATAATACTGTAGTCTTTATTTTCAGTTTAAGACTGAAATATGGGCATAAATTCTTACCTGTGCATCATGGCAATCAAATATACTATGAAAGCTTACATCTCACTCATTAGTTTGTCTTAAAAATGAAAGGTCAAGAATATTCTGAACAGAGAAATGCAAAAAATAATGAACAAACATCCTCTCGGTACTTCAGTAAGAAAAGAAAATTAATTGTTAGAGCTACCAAAGCTGGACATAAAAAGGGAATGCCACTCGAAAAAGTCAAATGAACTACTTCAGCTAAACACTTGGCCAGTTACTTCTAATACTGGGCTGCTAGTAGTAGTTTGAAGTCTTTGAAGAAATAGCGGCGTGAACTTTACAGATGCTTGAATTTGCAGTGTATTACTAAAAGGAAATATTTTAAAAATTAAAAAATAAAATCTAAAAAATATTAGGATCACAAATCTATTCCTCTTAAAACTCACACATTTTGCTGTGACTTTCAGTGAAAACAGAATCAAGTGTTTATGTTGCCTCTGGTGATTCCTAAGTTGTTAGTACTGTAACACTGGTTAAATTAATCCTGATAATGCCTACAACGAAGTGTTTATATTGTTCTGAAACTACTTTCAATATGAGTAAGTGATTTGGGGAAAAAAGAATGTGTAGATATTTAGAGGACAAATACTTTTAAAAATGTATATTGTACCTAGGACCAAAAAAATCACAGATTAAATGCAGCAGGTTTTCTGTCTGTCATTTGAAAGAAGTTTATTAGTTCCAGAGTCTGACATGACTAAGAGCTGTCATTCCTCATCAAGTCCAGCTCTGAAAACCCAAAGCTCAAATAAGACAAGCTGACTGTCTTGTTTAGAAAAGTCCTTGAGGGTGTTTGTGTGATTATCAGACTCCGAAGGGCAGCCTAGTTGTTCTAGATGGGTAGCTTCCTTAAGGCCTGCTTTTCTAGGAATTAGCATAGATCTGCTTACTGTGGGCTTCATAGCAGATAACATCTTTCCAAGAGTCAGTCGGAGCTTTTAAATAACAACATGACAACATAACTTAGAGGAGCTCCTAGTAGAACTTGATAGCTTGGTGTCATTTGAGTGAAGATAGTAGTTGACACGCAAGCAGAACAGAAACTGCTGCTGACAAGGTTTGGACAAAACTCCTGTAGGTATATTTTGCAAGGCATCTTCCGAATGGACACTCTTTTCAAGTACATTTAGACTAAGGAAAAAGGAAAGAACAAAAGGATTGTGGAAGACTTTAGGCCTTCAATAAATTCATATAGGACATTAATAAACCTTAATACAAGCTTGTCAGAAGCTACGGCTGTTATCTGGCTACAATATAGCCCAGGTTGGAAGGAACCTTGAAAGAGGTCATCTGGTCCAGCCTTTCATAGGAAAGGGAGCCTATACGAGATTATCTAGCAACCTGTCCAACCACATCTTGAGATCCTCCAGCAGTCGGCCCTCTACCATGTCACTGGGGAGGTTGTTCCAGTGAATGATTGTTCTCACTGTATTAAACTGAAATTTCTTTCAATTATTAATAATTTGCCTTACACATCAAGATCTTTCAAGGTACTAGCTGAATTTCTTTCCCTCCAGTTAGTCTGACTAGCTAAGCCAAATTATTCCACTTATTACAAAGTTTGTTAAATCCAAAGAAATCTGCATTTCTGATTTCCTAAATTGAAAGGTATTAGATGAAACAGATTTATTTCATGAGTTTGAAGGATTCTACGTTTATTATTTCTGGAGAGATGCTTGAAATTAAGACATGAAAAACCTGAATTTAAAATAGAGCCAGTTGTTGGTAATATAATTATGTTTACACAGTAGGAATATCTTATTAAGGAGATGTCACAATGACTGTTTCCAGCAGGTGTGGAGTAATTGGCTTGAGTAGCCACTTGATGTCATGCTGGTGCTACAAAATTTGTCTAAAAACCATTTAAAAACCTTTGATGTAAAGAGAATGATTGTTTCGTTGAACTTGGCTCATCTATATTCCTAAAGTTTTTCCAGTTCTCTGCGAAGGTTTTCCTTTTTTTTTTTTTTTTTCCCCCTTTCTCCTGTGGTTCTACAGAGTCTGTATAAGAAGCTTTCAGATAGAATGCTTAGTCTCTTCTTTTTTCTTTGACTTGAAATAGCTGTAAATATTTCAAGAAAATGTGACTCTTATTTATCTCCCATGTAACTAGGTTGGTATCGGCAATTACGTTAATTTGGCCCAAATACTCCGTGAATGCTATATGAAAAATATGTAGGAATTTTTTTCAAGAGTTTGGGTGATGGTTTTACTTTAAGATCATTCAGCTGTGTTATGCTGCCTTCTTTGCTGACCAACAATAAAACTTTACAAAGATAGTTAAATTTTTGTCCAGGAAATGTTAATCTTTAATGTTTTCTCCCTGGCATCCAACCTGATATAAAGGAATTAAAGGTCTCATCTGATCATTGTGAATTTCTTTGGTGGGGAGGAGAGAGGGCAGAAGGGATGTCTGTCTCTTAGATAAACTTCATAGGAGTTGGAAAAAAAAATGTATATGGGCTTTGTGTGAATTAATTTTCTGTGACACTTTTGCCAGAGTAAAATATCCCTAATTTCCTCAGTATCTTTCTTCTACCACTCTTGCTCCTTCCACCTAGGCAGATTCCTTAAATCAACTAATTTTCTACCTTTTAAAAAAATTTTATATAACTTTCTCTTTTCTCTTAACTCATTCTGTTCTTTATACTCATTCTTGGTTCTGTGACTGTTAGACCTGTATTTTCTGTCATACAATTTTCAGTATTTTCCCACAGTACTCCCCTGGAGTTGTAAAATATTTGCTTTGGCAGACTGCCATTTTGTTTTCATAACTAAATTATATTAACAAGATATTACAAGTTTGTGTTGTCATTTGAAACTTTCAAAAATCCTACCTCATTTTACTGTGTAATCTAGAAGATAATTTACATTATAAACTGATACAAGAACATCTGAGGTTTTAAATTCAAGGAATGAACAAGTGCATGCACAGGCTCCCTGTTAATCTGAGAAACCCCACATAAGAAACTGTTACTTGTATTTCTGCACAAGTTTGTGATCCCAGAGCCTTCTCTGACTGCTGCCTGAGAAAGATAAAGCTGAGATTGAAAGAGTCTAGACAGGTGTTACGAAAGTGATTAAAGGTATAGTAGTACTTCTGTAGAAACAAAGAGAGCTTGAAAAGAACCAGGATAATTCATTCTGAATAAGGTGAATAAAGAGGGATTTGTTTGATGTGAGAAGATGAGTAAGAAATTACTAGTGTCGTCTTTTTAGCTCTATCTCAAAGTACGAAGGAGATAAAGTGAAACTAAGGGACAAAGACTTTTCTCCTCGAGTATAATCATTCATTGGCATTTGCTGTTTCAGGAGGTCATTGAGACAAGTCAGGAGCTGATTGTATCCACCATTTAAGGGTTCATTAACAGCAATTAATAGAAAAAAAATCCTTTGAGTACTCTGCAGAATGCTACTGGTAAAATAAATCAGATACGCGTTCAAAAACAAGGATCTAGAGCACAGTGGCATATAAAAAATAGGAGGTATATGAATTAAAGAGAATACCTCAACTTGAAGTCCCACAATTATTTATGGCCACAATAGCTTTTTTGTTTGCCAGAGCGAGGATGAATATGGTTGCTTTCATCCAACTTTATAGAGAAACACTTTTTATTTGCTCTTCTTATTGACAGCAATTTGGGTAAGATTCCTCTGTACAAACTCAAACATTTTCAGTGTAAATATTTTCAAATGTTAACACTTTTGAAGATTTCAGTGAATGGAAATAGATACTTTAAGGGCATAATTTGTATTATTTTGCATAGATGTCTAAAATAGGTCAGATGAACTGTGTTCTGGAAGTGAGTATTTCTTCCCCTGATCATATTGCTCCTCACTGAACAAATTTAGACAATTAACTTATATACAGGTGTCTTCCCAAAATGTGTCCATCACCCAGTATGCAACTGCCAAGCACACATATGGAGGTATTTTCTTTTTTTTATGGGAGCACAGTCATGGGTGCCTAGTCAAAACCAGCATATCAAAATCCTAAAAAAACCAGTTATTTCTACACAAATTTTTAATTATATTAGTCTTTCTAATACAAATGCATTGTTATTTACTTCTATGATTGGTTAAAACATCCTCACTTGCTATGTAAATCACCATGCATGCTCTGTTCAATTCTGTAGCTATTCATTTCCTTGTTCTTTGGAGGAGGTGGTATCATTGGAGTAGGTGGTCCATGAGTCGGTTGTTATCTCCCCCTGCTAGAATGACCTTTTCTCCAGTTTCACTTAAATTTAGCAACCTTCAACAATTGTTCATGGCTAGTTTGTTGAGCAGATCATCACTCTTTCTATAGGCTTTGTTCTAGACAGAGGTATCCTATTATTACCGATTAGATCCTGTTTCTGATTAAAAAAAGATGTATGTTATTATGCAAGTTACATAATTGCAAAAGCCAAACCAGGTTTTTCTTATGCTCACTTTAACTTAGAATATACAAATAATTGTATCTTCAATATGCAAATAGCCATACTTCCAAACGTCTAATCTTTTCTGGGCATTGATATCACAGGTAGCTACAGTGTAAGCATCTAATATTAGGTGAGATGAATCTCATACTAATCATAGCTCTCAGTTGCTCACAACTGTCTGTTATAGTTGCAGTCCTGAAAAATCTACAGCCTCTTCTGCTTCTACTTGGTGTCTCCATTCCATAAATTCTTCCATATTCACTGCTGCAAAAGTGCTATTACAAAATCATAGAGCTGTTATTACCCTCAGTGATGGGTTTCATCAGATATTTATGGAATCATCCTCTGTTTATATTATAAAGTTTTAAAATGGGATTTTTTGGATCTGCTAAAGCCATTGTGTGTTTTTAAACATTCAGCCAATAATATGTTTAACTCACCTAAAGTCTTAGTGGCTTTCCAGTTGCTATTAATCCACACGGAGTTCTCTTCTATCTAAATATAGTCTGCATGCTATAACTTAATTTTGTAAAATATATCTCTGTTCCTGGAGACAATATCTGCTGTCTTAAGATTGAATCCCATTTATGCAGTAGCTCTTTTCTGTCACTAGCCATCAGGGGAAACTCAGAAAAGGTGTAGATGCAATTTGATACTATGCATTTCACCCAAATGTAGGTGCAAAATGATAACCTGTCTTCTAACGGAGGCACATCATAGAACCATAGAATGTTAGAGGTTGGAGAGGCCCTCTGGAGATCATTGAGTCCAACCTCCCCCTGCCAGAACAGGATCACCTAGGGCAGGCCACACAGGAACGCATCCAGGTGGGTTTTGAAAGTCTCTAGAGAAGGAGATTCCACCACCTCTTTGGGCAGTCTGTTCCAGTGCTCCACCATCCTGATAGTAAAGAAAAGTTTTCTCGTGTTGAGGTGGAACTTTCTGTGTTCCAGTTTGTGACCATTGCCCCTCGTCCTATCACAGGGCACCAAAGAAAACAGACTGTCCCCTTCTACTTGACACCCACCCTTCAGATATTTGTAAACATAATAAGATCCCCTCTCAGTCTTCTCCAGGCTAAACAGCCCCAGGACTCTGAGCCTTTCCTCATAAGAGAGATGTTCCAGTCCCTTAATCATCTTTCTAGCTCTCCATTGGACTTCCTCTAGTATTTCCCTGTCTCTCTGGTACTGGGAAGACCAGAACTGGACACAATACTCCAGATGTAGTCTCACTAGTGCAGAGTAGAGGGGGAGAAGAACCTCCCTTGACCTGCTGGCCACACTCTTCTTTATGCACCCCAGGGTACCTTAGCCACAAGTGCACATTACTGTCCCATGGTTAATTTATTGTCCAACAGGACTCCAAGCTCTCCATGGAGCTACTTTCCAGCAGGTACTGACTCATGGTGTTATTCATCCCCAGATGTAGGACTCTACACTTGCCCTTGTTAAACTTCATTTGGTTTCCGTTTGCCCAGCTCTTCAGTCTGTCCAGATCTCGCTGCATGGCAGCACAGCCTTCTGGTGTATCAGCCACTCCTCCTAGTTTAATATCACCAGCAAACTTGCTGAGGGTACACTCTATCTCTTCATCCAGGTCATTGATGAAGATGTTGAATAAGACTGGAACCAGCACTTAACCCTGGGGAACACTTAGTTACAGGTCGCCAACTGGACTGTGCACCACTGATCACAACTCTGAGTTCTATTGTTTTAGCCAGTTCTCAACCCATCTCACTGTCCCTTCTTCTAATCTTCTTCTTTTGCAGCTAGCAAAAGCATTTTTAGTATCACTTTGATCATATTCAGATGTGTGGTTACTTATCTGTCTGCCTTATGTTTTGTGTGTGCCTAATTGGCTTGCAATCTTGAATGATTAATCTTCACTATGCTTCCATGAAATAGGAGTACTGCATTTTCTACGTGAGACACCTGTAGTTGTTCCATAGCACCTTACATATGCTGGAAGGAAAGTGTATACTTAGGGCACTACTCCATTTTTCTGATTGTTATCCTATAGAAACACTCTGGGATTCAAGGAGGATGAAGTGACTTGTCCAAGACTACACAGAAAACAGAAGTCTTGCTATATCAACTATATCAACTATTAGAGCTAAATGGTTCTTAGTTGTGCATAGATGATTTTGCCAGCACTGATGAATCTTGAATTTCACCTTTTATTTACTCCAGTAGTTCAGACTGTTTTCATCTATCAAGCAAAAAAAGTTTTGAAATTTGGCATATGTAAATTTAGCTAGTCTAAGCATCTAGATGACTTTAAATAGTTAAAATTTATATGTACTGGCTTAATAGAAATTTGAAATAAGATTTTCTTAGTTCATACAAAGGAGAATGAAAGCAGAGAAATGACAAATTGCTGCATCAGAAGCAATATATGAGATGTGACTGATAATTTATCTTCTGATATGTTAATGAACTCCAGATAGAGAAGATTGCAATATGATGATTTATAGAGAATTTATTAAAATAAATTAAAAATTGAAAGGTGATCTGAGTGAAAGAATCCTCAGGAATCTTTTGAAAAATATAATTAGGAGTTTGAACATTTAAAGATATTTTTTTATAGACATAGATCCTGGAGTTCACATATGCACACATTTGCAGTTTAAATAGATACATCTGAAAAATCTACTGAGCAGAAGTCAGTACCAGTTCCCCTTATACTTACAAAGAAATAACAAATTTTAAAATACTTATTTAGAAATACATACTGCACTCTTGCATGCACTAAAAAAAAATAAATCTGTATTTAGTGCCAAAGTCTTTTTAGCCACCCAGAAAATCCTGCATGCCTGTTTGACAGTGATTTGTAAAGATAATACACAGACCGATGCCAAAATACTTGAACAGATTAGACATTTGGGATTAAAATTTAGCTTTAGTCAAAGAAAACAGTTAGGTAGGAGTTCTTCAAGGAAAACTAATTTTGAAGTGCTATTTTTTTCTGTTTTGCTTTCCCACAAGAAATACAAGCAACTACATGTAGTAAAAAAAAAAAGAAACTATTTCTGTGGCAGGAAAAAAAGTAATTGTAGCTGTCAGCTCAGACTGCTACTCATTCTAATTAACTGGATAAAACTTACACAACTCAGGTGTATCTTTAAAATCCAAGAAAAGCAACCATGTCTTTAGTTTGAAAAATGTTCTCATTGGCTCAGCATCTGTTTTGACATGTTTGGTTGTTAATGTTCATACTGTCATTTTCTATCATTAGAAGGATATCATATAAAATAAAGTGTATATAATAAGAATTATCTCTATTAAATATTTCTATAACCATCAGCATTGTATTTGCACTACAGTGAGTATTCAAACAACATGGATTTATACTGAGAGGAAAAAAAAAATCTGATATATCTAAAAATGATGTAATGGATGAGAGTCAACACACAAATAAAAATACATGAGAAAGAGTATCTCACTTAATTTTATCTATTGAACATTCTCTTTATATGATACATATTTATTTTCCTTTACTGTTTAACTAATTATTTCTTTTCTCTTTTAAAATAAAGTTCTATTAAACATTTGTGGACACTCCTCTCCCCCACCTCTAAGTAAATCTGTATCTTACCATAATACATTTTAATTTTTTCCACATGATATATGGACATTGTTTTATATGCCCCATGTATGACAGGAATTCTTTTAATTTTGACTTCTACTATGGGGCTTGAAATTTCTCTCAGTACAGAAGCTCTGTTGAGTATCTGCTTTTGGAGTAAATAAATGCATGTCTTTTTCCCTTCTCAGATGTTTCCAGTAGTTTGATTTATTCTTTCCACCCCCCTTATTGAAAGGCATAGATCCATTGCATTTAAGAAATATGAAAGACAATCTATTTTCTGTTCAATTTTTCTTTGTCAAGATTTATCAGTAAATCAGACTGATAAACCACCACTGAAACACCAGTATAAGAGAACAGGCTATCTGTCCGCAGGGATGTTTATCCATAGCAGAGGTACAGACATAGTATAGCTGTGTTCTGTCTTCACAGTTCATGGAGCTGCTTAGGGAATAATACAGTCTTTGTGACTATGTATTGATTGGTGCAGAATTATGTACACGAAGGATGCTAACCAGAATTCACATCAATAGAGGCATTGTCTGCCAAAGAAGTGTGACTTTTTTGTTTACAGTTCTATGCCATCAGATAAATAAATTGTCCCAACAGCACTTTTTCTTTCCTTTTTGCAAAATTTTTGCTGGTTAACATGAATCCAATTTAGCTACTACTGAATGAAGTCACAGTAAATTAACAACTGCCTGGCAAACCTGGAGCTCTGAAGAGAAAAACATTCCTTTCTTTTTACAAAAAGCTTTGGAACAATTTAGTTTATCTTCAGTTATTTGATCACAGTGATTGAGGTATGGATAAACTGAAATAGATGTGAATTGGTTAGAAACTACCAGCATACACTGACTGTTGTCTTCTGAAGACTAGAAGGAAATTTCATGCTGTAATTTTTCTAAGCGCCATAGTATAGGTATTTGGTTGATGATAAACTAAAAAAATATCATGAAATTGTTGCTTCCCAGCACTTAAAAAAAAAAAGGTTCTTTTATTTGGTAATAGGTTAAACTTGGTGCCATTCCCAACCATAACAGACTTGCTAACTTCTAGGTATTATTCATCAAGAAGACACAGCTATGTTGACTATCAAATCAGACATTTATTAAGTTATGCAATTTATACTTCATTCTCACAGGCAGAATGCCTGACAGTTTTGCAGCACAAATATAGCTCTAATCTGTTTTAACTCCTTTCTTGCATAAACATATAGGACAGCTTGATGACTAATAGTAAAATCCACATAAAATGTGGATAGTCTAACTAATCTAAAGAACACTGTAAAACAGAAATTGAAAATTTGAAGTTTCTGTTTAAAATATGTTGCACAAATCTTTATAAAGAACAGCATGTATCATTATAAGGTTAAAAAAAAAGAGTGTAAGAATACATATCACTGATTTGTATAAAAAAAAATATATATATCCCCATAACACCCCTAGAATAAAAAAAGTGGCTCTTTGTAGAGTTTGAACTAAACGTTACAAGTTCCTACCACAATCCAAATTCAGATTAAATTAGCAGAAGAATTTCACTTTGATTTAAGCCGTTTAACATAAAATTGAGGTTTGACCCTGTGATTTATAACTTTATACAGTTTTGTACCATCTCTGATACTGCAGATCTGGCTAATTATCTAGAAAGATTAAGTGTGTGATGAATCTCTCTCCAACTTTGACAGCTCTCATGTTTGAAGTTCAAGTGTCAAGGTAGTTGCTCCCCCCCCCAACCCCCCCCAAAAAAGTGTCATCTACTTGAAATTTGAGAATGTATTAGGGTAAGTATCTTGTTTTTTCATTTTTTCATTAAAGAAAATGCCTATGTTTTCTGGTTGTTGAGAAAGAAAAGCATGGACATATGACACTAGAACACTCTGAAGGCTTAAAAATGAAAAGTAAATAAAACTGCAGAGTATAAAGAAACCTGCAATTTTTTTTTTCTTTAAGTCCTGCATTTCTTTGGGACTGGCTTATTTTTCTAAGTCACCTGGGACAGCAGGTGGTACCAGCATACTTTTGAACCTTGATATTTTTTTGCCTCTTTTTGTGTGTCTCTCTCTCCCCTCTATTGTGTCTCACAAGGGTCTGGTTTAATTCTTACACTTGTGTATAAAGCACAGTCTGATTTATCGAGACTTTTGGAGCAAGATGGCCTGAATTATCATTAGTGTAATCCATATCCAGTTGCCACTAAAGGCATGTAATTATTTTCCATTTATATGGCCGAAGTACACGATAGGACAGGATTAGCTAAACCAGAATCCCTGAAGATTTAATGTATTGTGATTGGTGCAGGCAGAAGGTCTGAAGAAAGTGTCATTTCTAGGCTTTTTGAATTGTGATGAGGTACCATTCCTGCAGGCCAGAAGGTTATGCAGTCTGTGTACTGTTATTGGTTAGAGGCTGCAATTCAAGTATCTGAAGCCACTGTTAACTGTATTGCAATGAAAATAAGATCAAGCTCTGTTTGAATTCTCTGATGATAATCATGATGGATATCTTTGTGAAATGGCAGACTGATTAAAGAAATATATGCAGTACATTGGGCAACTTGCATAAATGATCTGTTGCCTGCAGCCAGTTCTCTATGTAATTGTGTGTTATTGTCACAAGGAGAGATTAGCAGAAGGGAAAGTGACTTCACAATGTTTTGCTTTCTGTCTCAGCTGGCTGGTAGCCCAAGGTTTAACATTTTTCATGTTAATATTTAAAGTCCCAAGAGGATTGCATCCCAAGAGCATTTTGAGCTTCTCATGTCCTGTATTCCATTTCAACCTTGATGGTTAGAAGAGAGAGATTTTGGGCCTGAGAGCTTTCTGAAATGGAGTAAGTTGAGAGTGTACAGTATCTTTGGAGTACAGGGTGAGTGGAATGTTTTCCCTCTAAAGCTCAAATGTGTCACAAATTTAATATGTTTAAAAATGTTTTCCACATATAGCTGGGAAGCTTTGTGCAACAATACTTTTAGTTGTAATTATTTCACTGTTAGTAGTTATGATTTAAAGTATCAGACTAAGGAAGAAAGACTGCAGAAATGTTCTAATCATGTTAGAGTCATCACTCTTTGTCTTTGATATTGCTTATGAAAAATAATTAATTTACTGCCTAGTGTTTTTGAGATTCTTTGAGAGCCTATTATGATGCTTATTTTAAATCACAAGGTATTAAATACTTCAGACAAATAAGTTTTTTATGCTCTTCACTTGTAAAATGCACAAAGAGCAAGATACTAAACATGCCGAGACTCTTCTGCTAAAGGTATCTTTTATTATTTTATCTGTATTTCATCTGCTTGTCATGACTGCAAGACAAGTAAATCCGAATTCATCCTCACATCCAGTGAAATACTGGCAGATTTACTTACCTGTAGTAGAGTAAAACTGTATCTGAGGTCCTACTGAAGACACAGGAACTGTGAATAAAATACCAGAATACAGGACATTCAAATCAACAGTCCAGATCTGCAGCCTTAGCTCAAGTGTTATGTCTATTACAGGTTGGAGTTCTTCTAGTCAACGGCTAGAGAATCAATCTCCCTTCTGTTTTGTTTATTTTGATCTTCCTATCAATAAGGTACTGCAAATGTTAAAATGTTTACTCAGACTTTTCTATTGCTCTTATTTTGACTTTGTATTATGCTATGTGTAAATTGTTTAGATACAGTTCTATAACACTTCTCAAACAGTGCTAATCTTAAGTCAGTTATGTAAAGTTTGGCGGTCATTCTTGACCAGACTACTGCCACTTAAAAAAAAAAAATAACGCTGCAGTGTTATTCCTTGATATTCAAAAAGATCTGTACGTTCATCAGTGAAGAACAAAGAAATGATCAGTGAACACAGCTTTGAATCAACAGCAACAAAAAATAATGATCTTTTGGTAGTTTAGATAAAATGCTTTCTACAGTAAAACAAACTATTTAAAATAATGTCTTTGTGTTACTGTTAATGACAAAAATACTGTATTTATATTTATTTTATGAACTGGTAGCTTAATCAGCACTGAAGGCATGTTGGAAAGTGTTAGAATATATTCTGTCATTTGGCTCAGCTTTAGGCAATTATACATGTAAACATAATTACTATGGTACTCCTTTTTTTTTAAACGTATTTGTCTCAAGTTTGTGATGAATGAATCTGCAATGTGTTTTCCTGACACCTTTTTGAATTGAATTAATCCAATATTAATTTATTTTAGATGTGCCAGAAGCATCATCCTATTACTAATAAGTTGAAATAGACAGCAGGAAGTGCAGGTCCCTGCCTAGCATTGCCAGAATGCATCTCTGTGTGTATCCAGCAATCTGGGTGATATGTTGACAGAATGAGGCCAGTGATGCAAATACAGGATTTTTTCGCTCCTCTCTCCTTGCAGTTTATTGCTTGTCATTGACTAACTCGCTGACTAGAATTTCTATAGAAAAAATCAAGCAAAGAAATAGCTTCTATACTAGCATTACTATCAAGTTTTTAATTTGTATATTAAGTGATAAGAGTATTTATGTTTCAGAAAGTAGTCATTTCATTTGGTTTATCAGCCAGCTAAGACTGAAGTAGCATTCTCTACGTATGTACATTTTGGGCTAGGTCCTTAGCTACAAATTGGGAGTAGTTTTATTGCAGTCACTGTAGCTGACTGAAGTCGGTGCCACTTTGTATTAGTGGTGCACATGAATCCAAATGCTTTTGTGAAATACCAATTAAATACGTCTTTTTTTTTAAAATGCAAGGTGGATTTTTTTTCCCTATCCTCCATAAAATAGCCTCAGTCATTATGTTTGCTATATGTGTTATGATTAGCTATTTTGTCTTAATTGCTTGCAAATTTGTAATCTGATTCCCTGACATACTAACATAGCAGACACATTTATTTTTTAAAGCCATAGTATATGTTTCAGCTTTTACTTTTCTCATATCAGGAGAGCTCAATTTAAGAACAAAACTATTTACTTCATGATAGAGAAAGCCAGAATTCACTAAAAAATGTAGAAAAAAAACCCCAAAACAACCCCTCAGAAAAACTGAACATAGAGAAGAATTTATAGCTAGAGAAGAAAATAAAAAATAGCAGGTGACTGACTGGAAGTGAAGTTCTATTCATGTGAAAAAAATCATCCTGGGCTTTAGTATGAAAGTGAGGTAACATAATCCCGTTCCCTCTGATCATCATACACAGATGATCAAGATAGGGAGTCATACAAACATATATAATCATACCCAATACTTTTTTGATAAAAAGGAGCCATGGACAAAGGACCCAAACAAGATGGCAACATTATGAATTTTCTGGCTCAGTGTATCTAGTAGCTACAGAAAGCTGGATTAGTGTATTTTATTCATACTTTTCTAGGTGGCTGTATTTGTCTAGAATAATTACCACCTGTGACAGCTGGGGTCTTGGACAAAAAAATAATGGAGACCCGGAATCTAGTAAAAAAAAATAGTGGGGCTTCCAAAGTTAGTTTGCTGTTGCCAATGGAATAAATGATGCAATTTGGCAAAAATCTGTCATGTGGGTAATTTGAGGGGGAAAAAAGGCACCTAACTGCTCTTTTCCACACAAGCACCCTAAGAACTGGAAAAAAAAGATTCTTCTCTGATTGAAATCTGAATGTGTTTGAGGGAAAGGGAAAACCCCTCTTCTTAAACTCACAAAAGATGTTGCATGCAGTCATTTGGATGGCTGAAAAAGCCTTGATCTCTGTATAATCTGGAGCACACAATTCTCATTAGATTCAGGCACCTATTTTACATGACCTTAATTTTATTTCATATGCCGTGTTTTCCACTCATGAAAATGTAAGATTTAGCTATCACTCTACCTAATATTTGTATTTTTAATGCAAATGATTAATATTGTGAACTCTGTCCATATAACACTGAAATCAGAGGGCAAAAAAGGTATTTGCTATGAGAATATTTTTTCAAGGGGGGAGGGGTGTGATATAAGACATAAAAAACCTAAAAGAAGGTTAAGTTTTCTAATGCTGCTAAAAATTTATTAACTTTTGAATGGTAATTTCTTATTTAGGACACAGAAATAAAAATATTTTTAAATTCTCAGAGAAATTTGAATTTTAAAATGCCAAGTTTGTTATTAAACAATGCAGAGGGGTCTTCCATCCCCCTAAATTAAAGGAAATGAAAATACACAGAAGTTTGTGTTTTTAAAGTATGAAAGGCAATTTTCTTGAACTCTGTTCTGCTATGCTTACTGTACATAAACAGGCCCTAAGTATATGACCCATCAATATTATTTTTTTCCAGAGAATCTCTTAATCTGATTTATTCATTTTGCCATATGTACATTTCACAAGGAACTTCAATCATATAAACATGAGTTGTCTGGCAAACACATAATGAATGAAGTTTACTTTGAATCTGAGAATACAATACATATTGTCTGTAAGAGGAAACTATTCAGAGCAGTATATGGTGCTAGCTCACAAAAGATGACTACTGCATGGCCTAAATAGACTTTAGTTTATTAACACAACAATTAGTAAGTTACAGATAGCTCATACCAGAACTGTCGCCCCTGGTCCAGTATGCCTTCAACGCTATCACCTTAATGCACAACTGTAGATTCTGCTTGGTTTTGGTTTAGATTGAGTCTATTTTGCAAGTTGCATATGATGTGTTTGTGTGTATAGCACATGTTGTTTATGAGCTTTTAATCTTTCTTCACTCAAGGCAGTGATGTACCCCCTGCAGTTTACAGTGTTCCATCTGTGTTGCTTCTCTGGAGTTGTAGATGTGTATCTTGGGAGAGTATAGAAAAGGTATCTCATGTCTTCTCATGACAATTGCACAGCATTTTTCTAGGCTGACGGTCCTTGTCAAATCAATAGCAAACCTGCTGCATCTAGTGCCTCTAATTTCCCATAAGGAATTTAAAAGTGTCCAACACAATGTAATTGTTACTTCCCATCCAATTTGCCTTAGTAGCACTGCAATGTTTCACACAAGGATAGAGATAAAACAGGTGACCTGTCCTATAGTATTGTTGTATTCTCTAATAAGATTAAAGACAGTGTTTTGAAAACGTGTATTTTTGGCAGAGGGGCTGAAATTAGATAATCTTTAAGGTCCTTTCCAACCCAAATCATTCTATGCATGTCCCTAATAGCCTAATGACTATAAAATTAATTCAGGCATATAGAGTACCTAGATAAGTCCCTGGAGTAGCATGTTACTTAGTCCTGCACATTGTCTTATCAGGCCAATCATAATTTTTATTTTTAACTATGTCATATTATGTCAATAAATATTTAGCAGAAGAGGGCCTTCAGCTCATGTTTAATTGCACTCTAATTGTCCTTCCTTATTTTTAATTCTTGCAAGTTTGGCTGATACTTTCCTAATAGAGAATTTACAATGAATCAAAATGTTCACAGCAAGAGTTAAAAATAAGAAAATATTAGTCAGTCTGAGTGGCAAAGGGAATGGATTAATAATTACCCATGCTTCCCTTTTGCCACTGCCATCTGATTTAGTTCTGCAAGTCAGTGCTTTCGAATATCATGCAAGAGTTTAGAGCAACGTTCTTCAGAACAAGAAAAACTATAACATAGTTGTATTATCTAATGAAGAGAGAGGAAATATAAAGAGATTGTTAAACTATTACCAGTCCCTATTAAAAAAAAAAGGTATTAATTAAGAACTGTAATAAATAGAAGTAATATTCTTAATTCTGGTATGATAACTTGATTTTTATTGTAGTGTGACTCAAACCACCTTTTTATCTCAGAGGAAACAATATGAAACCAGAGAAATGCCCTTTCACAGAAAAAATGTACTATTCGTAAAGAGTTTACATTAAGATGGTTATCTTTAAACCCTTAATGAGAGGGTTTTGTAATGGAACTAAACACACAACCTAAAAGTGCAAGACCATTTTACATCAGAAAGTAGACTTCATAGTGCTTCTTACACGGGCTAATACATGAGATACTCTGTATTTTACATCACATCTATTTTACCAGGAAAATATGGTTTATGTTAGCCTGGTTTTAATCTGTTGTATTTTCCCTAAGTAGCAGATTCAACTTCAAGAACTAATTTATATTTTGCAGTTCAAATAATTTTTCAGGAACTGAGGTAAGCTTATGTCATTGTTAATTAACCTTAAAGACATGACAATTCCCCTAAAATCACAGGCTGATACTTCAGAGTGTTTTTACTCACTGTTGGTTCTAACTTCTGAATTTGTTTTATAAAACAGTGAAATAATGTATTAAGTCATACTGAAACTTGAAATAATTGACGTGGAAGCTGTGTGGCCAGTACCTAAATGTTGGCTATTAATGTGTTAGGCAAATTATTAATGATTTTAATTCCAGTGTGTGTTAATTTCTACAATAAAATTCTAGCTTTTGAAGGAAATTATCAAATCCACAAGTATAGAAAATAATAACTTATAGGAGTATAACCTTTACTTAAATAATTTAAATGTTTTTTCTCTGCAAGGAAATGTTATTGTGGGTATTGTTATTGTGCAACTCTTACTATAAATGAAGGTGTTGGGGGATGTGTGTGTCTTTTTTTTTTTTTAAAGTGGTCCTATAAAGCAAAGTAAGAACACGTATTTTTGGTTTTGTCCACATTGTAGGGATTATGACAGTATTAAAATTTTTGTCCAACTCATGAAAGCATCTGCATTGCCAAAGGCAGTAAGCAATCGAATTTGCTGGAAATAACCCCATTTTTAAATTTCTTTTTGATGTGCTCTTGAAATGTGCGTGAAGACTGAGATCTGTATGCAGATGTGCTTCACTACAGTTGTCAATCTAATATTTCTTCAATGCATTTTATAGGATTATCTATTGACTTTGAATCAAAAGGATACTGAAGGGGTAGATGTTGTGAAGCAGCACACAATGATGTGCACAAAGTGTATGCTGTCTGTAAATTTCTCCAAAATATTGCCTACAGATATTCCAAAAATGTCTCTGCTTTAACAGGTATTCTTTAAAAGGAACTATAAATGCTCTGTCACAGCTAAACTGTGGAAGACCAGAAGTCAGCCCAATGTCTTTGAGCAGCTATATACAGAAGACACAAAAAATTGAACCCTCTTCCTGGTAAAATAATGGAGGTGAGTGCAGTACTGGAACCTCTTTGTTTTCTTCCCATTAGTTAAGTACTACGAGCTTTTTGGGGTAAAAATCTAGCTCTTAAGTTTCCCAATGCTTTTTCTTTATGTACTATAGGTAATATATATACCCCGTATAAAAAAAAAACAACCCAAAACTAATATTGTTAGTTAACTTAGTAGTTAACTTAAGTAGTTAAGTAGTTAACTTAGTTAACTAATATTAACTAAGAATTATCTAGGTATTAAGTGTGAGTGTCCTGCTTATTGTGGCAAAGGCTAAACTGATCCAGTTACAGCTGCAGTTGCTTGATATTGCTAATTCTCAGTGATATTACATCAAAGCAACTATAGTTATGGCATTTTAACTAAAAAGGGAAAAGAAAGGTATTTAAAGGGAAAGCTTAATATTTGTGGAATGCAAAACAACATCAAATAGTTGCTCGAATCATTACAAATTTTGCAGCAGTCTTACAGATGTGACTATATCATCTGTTTCAGATGCTCCCAGAGACCTCTGTAATGCATGATTGCTTTAAGCAACCTTCCCACATGAAATTTATTTCTGCAAACACCTCTTGAGTGTCAGATAATGAGATGAAAGTCCTTTGATGACCAATTTGGAGAAGTGTAGTTTATGGTTTGCTATCAGTTCTGGAAATTCGTAAGAGATATTTGTCATTTCTAAAATTGAGAACCATCTTGTTAATAACATTTAAACTCATTTGTGAGCCTCCAGTTCTTTCCAAAATTTAATTAGTTTTGAATTCCAAGTGCCAGAAACAGAGCACTTTAGTAATACTGGAATAGAAAGTATGACTCAGTGGATCTTCTATTAAGATCTGATCCCCCTCCTGAGGATGACAGAAGTATTATCTTTTAAAGACAGTAAGAATGAAGAAGGTCAGGACTGTATGAGATAATATTTTTCAGACCACAAAATGAGAAACTGATTGAAAATGTGTAGTGTTAAATTATAGTCTGCTATGTTTATTGAATTATGTCATGCAGAGGTTAAGCTGCATCTTTGTAGACAATTTACTAAAACAAAACTTCAGATAAGAATCTTGTTTTATGTAAAACCAAACCAAAACAACCAGCCCCTCACCCAAATTATACTATGCATAATATATTTCTTCTCATATTAGTAAACTCTAAAATGATCATTAAATTCATTCCATCAACTCTGTCTTTCCAAGAAATGCTAAGCAGGAATGAATAGGGCTAACAAATCAAGTAGATATATGCATCACTAATCCATAAAGATCAGCTCTCCTTGAAATGTAAATTCCAGAAAGGGACCTGCATTTTCAAAGATGCTTACAGCTTCTGCCAACTGGTGTTCCTGTATTCAACTCATTTAAAGATTAGCTGTAAAATTCAGAGAAGAAAAATACTTGATGCCTGCAAGCATAAATATAGAAAGGCATTAGATTTTTAAACTTTTTTTTCTCTTGAAAGCTTATGAAATAGAATGTGACATACAGACAGGTGAACTTTTCATTTGTCAACTGCCCAAAACCTTTCTTAAAGTATAAACTGTTTTCAAATTAGCTTTTTGCAAGGAAAAGAAGAAACAAACAAAACAACCAACCCCAAAACCAATGAAACAACAAAACCAACCAAAAATACCCAAACAAACCCCTTATTCTTCTTCAATACTATTACTTGCAATCATCATTGAAGGAAGCAAAACATGAAGAATACAGGAAGTTTGGGAATGTATAAGAAACAGAAAGCAATGCTGAAAGAAAAACTACAAGCTATGATAAACTGCTGGTTGCTACCTTCAGTACTCGTGGACTGGAATGAATTTTGATAATCATTGAGATTGCATTGGTCAGAAAGAAGAGGCTATGTTAAACACTATATGGA
>JAAGNO010001697.1:56329-66657 GCA_033439905.1 Ceryle rudis
CACCATCTCCCTGGGCAGCCTGTTCCAATACCTCACCACTCTCTCAGTAAAGAAATTTTTCCTAATATCCAACCTACCCCTGCCCTGACACAGCTTAAGCCCATTTCCTCTTATCCTATCACTAGCTATGTGGAGGAACAGACCAACACCCACATCACTACAACCTTCCTTCAGGTAGCTGTAGAGAGCAATAAGGTCTCTTCTCAGCCTCTTCTTCTCTAAACAACCCCAGGTCCCTCAGCCACTTCTCATAAGACATTTTCTCCAGACCCTTTATCAGCTTCATTGGCCTTCTCTGAACTGGCTTCAGCACCTCGATGTCTTTTTTATACTGTAGTGCCCAAAACTGAACACAGTACTCAAGCTGTGGGCTCACCAGTGATGAGTACAGGAGCACGATCACTTCTCTGCTCCTGCTGGCCACACTGGTTTTGGTACAGTCCAGGATGCCTGCCGTTGGCCTTCTTGGCCACCTGGGCACACTGCTGGCTCATGTTCAGCCAGCTGTCCACCAGCACCTCCAGAACCTTTTCTGCCAGGCAGCTTTCCAGCCACTCCTCCTCAGGCCTGTAGCATTACCTGGGGTTGTTGTGACCAAAGTACAGGACACGGTGCTTGGCCTTGTTAAACCTCATCTCGCTGACCCCAGCCCATGGATCCAACCTGTCAAGACCTCTCTCCAGAGCCCTCCTAACCTCAAGCAGATCGACACTCGCACTCAATTTGGTGTTGTCTGCAAACTTGCTGAGGGTGCCCTCAATCCCCTCATCCAGGTCATCAATAAAGATATTAAACAAGACTGGCCCCAAAACTGAGCCGTGGGGAACAGTACTAGTGACTAACTGGATTTAGCTCTGTTCACCACAACTCTCTGGGCTCGGCCATCCAGACAGTTTTTAATCCAGCAAAGAGTACACCCATCCAAGTCATGAGCTGCCAACTTCTCCAGCAGAATGTGTCTAGTCACTCTGTATATCACATTGGAATATTTCAAATGGAATCATATTATCATTTTGTTGAATTAAACTTATACCTCAAATGGTTATTTATGCATCAGGACTAATATAAATTGAACAAAGAGATAAGCAGTAATTCTATAAAGATGCAAGATGTAACGGTATGTGGTTGACAACTAGCTTTTGTGTTTATTCCTACAGATCTTACTAAGGTAAAACTTCAACCTCTCTACCTCTGGTATAATTAGTTGAATATTATTCATTTGCCCACACTCACTGTCACAAAGAACACCTGAATACTGACTGATGTTTAGGAATTAAAATTAGCATTTGCTGCAGAGGAAAAGGAAAAGATTCCTCAGAGGTCAGAGACAATAACAGTAGCATTCGATAGGGATGAGGACAGGTTAGCTCTCTGTTGTACAAATCAGCAAATTCCTACAGGATATCCAGGTCACATAGGCATCCCTAGAACCTGTTATAGTCTCTTGTGAAGCGTACAGCCTCCTCTTTATTAGATAAAAACAACAACAGAACCAAACAAAGAAACACATAAACATAAACCCCTGCTAATCTGAACAACCTTACAACTTCAAGGATTCCAAAAAATGAAGACTTGTCTCACAGGAGAGTTTTTCTTGGCAGAACTTGTCAATATTACACCTTAAGTTTCCAACCCTGCACCAGTGCAGGGTGAGAGCACTCCAGGCAGAGCTCATCAGACACAGACAGCTGCACGGGGAGCTACCGAAGACAGCTAGGAGTGGCAAGTGAGGAGCTGGCCAGGGAGAGAAGTCATGAAGCAGAAGTCTTGTGGGCAAGGAGGCTCCTTTGTTCCCACTCTGAATGTTCTCCCACAATTAAGCACTTCAGCTAAGTCTGCTGTGCCAAGGTCAGTCTGTTACTCTCTGTTTATAATACCTTTTTGGAGAACTTTTCCAAGACTTTGGCATTAGTCTCTGGGAAGTAGCTATATGATGCTGACTCTTAAGAATTGCTGTATTGTGTCCTGTATAATTGATGTACATCCCCATTACACAAGGCATGAAATAAACTGATCTTTCCCTTGGCATGAAGTCTACTATCCAATAATCAGCAGCTTGGAGACCTTCTAATGTCAAATTCAAGCACTAAAAGAAGGAGCCAACTTCTTGTCTTAGGAATATACTGAAAAGCACAGGCATAAAGTGAGCTGAGAATTCACCCACAATAAAATAAAGCAGGAGAAATGCCCATCAGAGTTGAAATGATCTGACCTTGCAAAGGATGACTGAACAGAGTTTAAGAAGTACTTCATTACTGCGTGCAACCAAAGGATATATTTATTTTTCTGACTACAGCTACTAAGTATGTGATCTTTTTAATAGTTTTTAGTTAACTCAGGATCGTGAAAAATACTGGAGAGAAAAAGAAACAACCACTCAGGAGCAATTTTTAAAAAATATATTTTCTAAGAGTGATAAAACAGAGCATGTAAGAGAATATAAAGGAGATGAAAACATTAAGTCATCTAGATGATTGCTTTAAGGCTTAAAATAAAATTTTGGGTACTGGCATAGGCCCTGATAAGAGACAAGATCGAGATAAAGTTCAGTGACAAAAGGCCTGAGTTAGTATGAACGAACATTTGATGAAATAATAGGATTTGCAAAACTTAAGAAACATACTCAGTCCACACTGAATTTAGGTATGCTGTGAGAATTTGGGCATCAAAGAATCCAAAATTACACAAAAAAAAGCCTTGTAGTCTACCTTTCCTCTAAGTAAATATGTAGAACTTGAAGTCAGAGACCACAGAAAGCAACTGCCTAGCAATTCTTAAACCTGATTAATACAGAAAGTAGTAAGAAGACAAGAATTCTGTCTGACACTGGTAAGCAAATCCTTGCTAACAGAGATGGTAAATACAACATCATAATACACAAAACCAGACAAAAACATTAGAAAAGAAACAAACAGATAAACACCCTTCTTTAATTAAAGCTCAGTTAATGCCTTCAACATGTACCTGTTAGTGAGTTGCATGCATGCCCAACCCAGCAGGCAGCTGTAGAGACACAGGAATGAAAGCAATCGAGGAAACATTTTAAAATGCCTAATAACCAGAGTACAACATAGAAAATAGCCCAGTGTGCCAAACTCATGCCTCTTTAACACTGTTCCTCAGCGAGTCAAAGATGACAGTCTGAAAACACAAGGTAAAGGACAGTTTATTTTCTGCATATCATAGAAAAGCAGAAAACAGACCTGTTCTCACTGTCAAAGTAATATGTTAAAATACAGTAATAAGAATACTCACCACTTTGAGAAGTCTGAGAGCAGATAGCTAATACCAAACACTTCTTATGCTTATCTGACGGACTCCTGAGATTTAGTAGGGGTCTGATCTGACTGGCTTTTGTACTTCTTAGTTAGGAAAGACAGAAGTCCCAACCTTTCAAAGTCTGATTTATAGCCTGAACCTGTAGGCATGTCAGTAGTCCAACCGAAGTCAAAGTATTAAAGATATGTCAAAACCTCTTAAATTTCAGTGGAAAACAAGGTTCTCTTCTTTCCTCCAGTCCAGCCAGTTATTATGATAACTTTCAGTGTGAAAACAATCTCTGCATTTACAACTTAAGGTCTCCCCACAGAAACACTTTCTGTGGTTTGCTTTAAACCTAAGAGGCCAGGGGAAAAATCCTTGCAGTACCACTGCATCAAACAGCATAGTTAATTCAAGCAAAACATGTTCCCTGCCATACAGCATCAATTCTCCCCATAGCTCAGTGCTACTTTGCACCCAAATAAGCCTTCTGCACTATTCTTTTAATGCTGCTTCAGTTCAAATCTGCTGCAACTTCTCTGAAAGGCTCTTTGATGGCTGGGAGCAACTACAGGAATTCTTTGGAGCCTTTAAGCTCTGTCTTGTCAATTTTCACCTAGGTCTTTAAGGTAAAATCATATTTAGGAGCCATCACACATGTTCAGGATCTAGACTCTAAGACTAAATTTATGAAACTTGTGGCAAATGGTCTGTCACATTAGAAACTCTGACTATGAGAAGCCACAATAGATAGACTGGACCAGAGCATGGTAAGATTCCCTCACAGATTCAAATTTTGTGTTTGTTGGCTATGACAATAAAATTACAATTAGTACTTTTTCATTTGAAATCGTAGTATCAATTCTTTTGCACCTAGATATCTTATAATAACTTTTAAATATTTTTCTTTTTAAGTCTTAATGGTGTTACCAGTATTTTGGTTGTTGGCAAGGTGCTAGAAACTCCTGCAATAGAAAAAAAGAGGTAGAGATAGTGAGGGGCTCTGATATATTACCATAATTAACTGTATATTAATGAGAGCAATAAAACATTAGAATGTTCAAAGTCATTCTCTTACCAGTGTACAGCACATGTACTTTGATTGTAAAACTCTTGATATCAGCTACTACAGTAGCAGATACAGTATGACAGCAGACTGGTCTTATATTGCTGCAACTTGACATCTCCTCAAGAATGAATACTTTAACATGCCACAAAGGCAGAAGGTACTTCCATTATCTTGCATTCTCCCTCTGTGTCTTCTTCCCTCCCAAATAAAAAAGATGAGAAAAATCAATTCACAAATTTTTATTTCAGTTCCAGACTGGCACAAGACCTTCACTTTCTGGAGTAGGAGGTGAATGATATTGTAATCTATGATTGCCATTCTCTAGCCACACTTTTTTTTTTTCTCTTACTATATAGCTTACAACCCACAGACTCCATGCTCTTCTAGTGCATTTCATTTTTCTTCAGGAAATTTTAGTAAGTTGACAATCAGTCCCCCTGTCACTTTTAACATTCTCCATTACCTTACAGCACTGTTATATAAAGCAAGGATGTAGGCATTTGTATGTGATGGTTTTAAACACAAAATACACATCTTGTGCAGCCTGATACGTGTTTTTCTTGCCCCATAAGCACCCTCAGCAGCCCTATGCATGGTGAAATGTAAAAAAAAAATTCTCACTGTACATTTTACTTCTAAGAACATTATTTTTTCCCTTTTCAATGTACTTTACATTTTTTTCCAGTGTTCACAGGCATATTTTCAGCAGGTTTTCTATGGCATCCTTTATCAGTAGCTTAGAAGTTGCTTTACATCTTTTGAAGAACAAATGTCAACATCTGAATATCAGTTAATTTGACAGTCCAGTGGGATTCATAGAAAAAACAGAAAGTGAAGCACCAAACACAGACATTCTGCTGCCATTGCTCACAGTGAATAGCACTTTAAACCATTAATAGAATAGAGTTGGATAGCGCTGAATGTAAGACTACAGAATCTTAATTCCCTACATAAATGATGGTGCAATCTTTAACGATGCGGAGCATCTATAACTTTTCTATCTCCAGAATGGCTGAGAACAGTGAAGGTCGCCTCTTCTCACACACTGATAGAATCCTTTTTGAACTCAGCAAGGTGGAAGAAACATAAGTACTTGTAATGTTTCTGTGGCAAACATTTGCAGCCTACCTATCTGCAGCTGATGTGTCCAAAACTATAACATTTCAGAAGAACTTTAAATTTTTTCTTAAAACTCACAAACACACAGTAATTCAGAAAGATTAACATAAAATTTCATTAGAGAAAGAGAATCTCTGCTGAAATCCCGGAATTACTTATCACAAAACCTATCTGTCCTACTACTCTCAGTTTTTAGTATATCACTGTTTGGTCACTAATACATGAAGTGGTTTGCAAAGCATAGTCATAATACTATCTCCCACCAGTCCAGATCGTGAAAAATGTATACTTCTATTTAAAGCAACATTTATGTTTATTTTTGTGGCAATAATGGATTTTTTCTTCATTCTGATCATAAATGTTCAGTCTTCTTATCTTAAATATGTGCCCACAGGGGAAAATAAATCTGGATTTTAAATTTAATTTGTAACTATAAAATACAGAATAGTTACTTCTGTTTATAGCATGCTAAAAAAGGTAATGCAAGTAAGCAGTGTAAGCTACTAGTTATTGATGCCAGATCTGTTTTAAAGCAATGGTAATAACTTTTCCTCTCAAGGGAGGACAGTGTTTGTTCTAGAAACTATAATTTGTATATATTATTTTACAATTTTAATGCTGAATTTTTATTTTAAATGTGTAGGTTGACATTTCTTAGCTAAAATAGTTTCACATTTGTGTCCCGCTTATTTTTTATTGCATCTATAGATTTAAATGCATTTCATGCAGAAAGAACATTAAGAGTGGGTTAAATTTCTTCCAGAACCTTTCTGTCCAGGGGGGAAGGTCTGACATGGATGTACTTGGAAAGCTGTCACACCTACTGATGACTTAAAGGGAATTATAGTCAAAAGCCACTAACTCGGAGTTTATAGATAATAAACAGTTCAGAGCAAATTTTTGAGATCAGAATCAAGATGTTACAATCAAACAAGACTGAAGTGTCAGTATGTGAGAAATAAGAGGTTCAACTATTCAGTGTGAAAGTGCCAATTTCTGTACTATGCAGATTACCAAAATTATGTAAGAAATTAGAGCGTAGCACATCAAAAACATTCAAAAAATGAAGCTATTTCCTCTGACATTTAAAAAAATTACTTATATGTTATTTATAGCCTGAGAATGTTTCAGGAAAAAAAGAGCAGTGAAATTTAAAAGTAGCAGGAGAAGTAAACAAGGAAGTTGAACCTATTTCATAAAACATGGATCTGCTGTGTTAAGTATGTAAGAAAAATTGAATGTTAAGTATTTTAAATTATAACATGTAAACAGCTGCTATTAAAAGCACCACAAATATAATGAAGGAGGAAAGAAGTGGAGAAAGCAATGGAAGTTACAAAAATCAAAAAGAAAAAAAAGCATCTGTAGGGATGTTACCATGTTATTAATAACTTTAATGATCAGAGTTAGGCTCTATATTTGTGCAAATACACATATATATAGCACACACAGAAATAAAGAATAGGCAGTAATACAAGGTAACACAGATTCAAGAATTTAAATTACTTGGGTTCATAAGCAATGCAATTAATGCTGATAAATGTAGATTATAAAAGTTTATTGCAATCAGATAAATGTGTATATACTGGAAACATAAACAGTTGTTCAAGCATAGAAGAAGTTACATTTACACTTCAGTTTGATGCTCAGTAGTGGACAAAGGCAAGCACACTATTAGTATACAAAAGAGTGAGAGAAAACATCAGTACAATTTTAATGTAAACTAATGGTTTAGAGTGACTATTAACTGCATTTCCTTCTAGTCAATCTCTCTCAAAAGAGAAAGGGAGTTCAGAGGTGGCTGTCAACAGAAGATTGCAAGCATAAATAATTTGTTCACATAAGGAGATAATCAAAAGATGTGTGTGTTTTTCTTTCTCAGGAGTGTGTACTTTGACTGCTACCTTAGATAAATGAACCAGGATAACCCTTGCTCATCCTCTTGCAAGTTCAGGAAAACAGCGTTTCAGTGACACAAAAAAGAAACAAAATGAAAACTGACAAAGTTACATGCTCTGAATAATGCACAATTAATCTAGGAATGTCACTGCTACTCAATATTACTGAAGACCTATGTAACACAAATACAAAAGAAAGAACAAGCAACAACAACAAAAAAAAGGGCATTTTATGTTGTATTTCAAAGTACAGTATTTAGTGTCTTAAATAAGCAATCCTCTATAAAATATATTTTACAGGAGCTCAAGGGGAAACAGTATTCAAGTTGAGAAACTTATACTTCTAGGCTCATAGTAAGTAGAAGGTAGATCATATAAGATAAGTAACAGCTTACTTATTTTAACTTATTTTCCAAAGTCATTTAATATAAATGAAGATTAAAAACCTGTAATGGGTTTGGCTGCATTTGTTTACTTCATTGAATTCTGTGGAAAGAGGAGCAGAGAAAAATCTCCATTTCTGACTAAATGACCACAGTTTCCACTGTCAGCTCAAAGAACTTTTCCTGTTTTACTAACTTCATTGAAGACCAGAACTATACAATTAAAGCATACAGTTTGACTTCCATATTGAAAATATAAGCAAAATTGAATGACTTACAGAAGACAAGAAAAAGGACAGCAGCATGGCAGAGTCACATGCCAGAGAAAAGACTGTAAATATAAAAAATGAAGCAAGCTAACAGAGAATGGAACTCAGATCCTTCTATATTCTGAAGATGCCAAAGCACAAAGTAACATGATCAAGTGATGGATCCTAAACAGTTGTCTTCTAACAGCTTTTAACAATTTTGAAGGCATTATACTATACAAAGTAAAACCTAAGAGGGTACATGATGACAGTCACAGTTCATTTGATTTCAGCTTGCGAGTCATGTTTTCTAGACTTCTGACCATTCTCACTGATCTCTAGACTCTTTCTGGTGCTTCATATCCACATTGATTGTGACACCATATCCTAGGCCTCTTTCCTCAGGGATGACCTAACAGAGAACTGACCACTCCCCTTGGCTTCCAGACTACAGCCTGAATAAACAACCCTTATGTTCTTCCCACTTTTTCTCTTGGATGGCATTAATTCTTGGGCAGCTTCTAATTCTTCAAATCACATAAAATTCTTCTGTGCAGCACTCTTAGCTAGTCAATAACTCTACGTCTGGGATTTATAAAGTGAAACATTTTTGTTTATTTCTACTTGTACTTGTCCCTATTAAACTGCAGCCTATTTTATTCAGACCATTTCTTGAATATAGCAACAACATTTCAACACCGAGCTCTGTCCTCCAGCATGCTTGCATCCCTTCTTGCTTAGTGTCACCTTTGTCTTCTCTGTCATTCAGGTCATTAATAAAAGACATAGCATATTGGTTTTCTTGTGCTTAAAAATTGTGTAGTTCACAATGTAGCTTTCTGCCAATAAACACTGAAATGCACAGCATAACTCTCACTCAGGTAAAGTATAGGAATTAAATACAAGGCAACTGTTGATATGTGATTAAATCCAAAAAAGGATACAAAAATATGTAGTAAGTAAATGAAAATATAATTAGCCATGAAAGGAATGTAATAATAACAACAAAGATGTAGAAAAGCTATCCCATTCATTTCAATGGAGATGTTAATTACAGATAAAGTCACATTAAGAAAGGAATCCAGCTCTCCATTGCTGAGGCTACATGCAAATTGAAGCATGCTTGCATCTTGGCAGCAGCTGTAACTGCAACATTTGTTAAATGTAATCTAGGAAAGCCTACACTTGGTCGGATCAAGCATTTCACTTGTCCTGTGTCCCCTCTTTAGCAATGGCCCACCATGGACACATAAGGGAGCGTACAAAAGCAAAGCAAACATATAGTGATTAGTCCAGGCATACTTTCCCAGCCTCCAGAGAGTCTGAGTTTCAGTGGCTCTCCATGTCAGAATTAGGCTTTATATTCCTTAACAGACAATATCAGTAACCAGTCTTACTACTTTTTGAATCGATGTAAATTCAGTTTGTGGCAAGGAGTTCCACAGTACAACTATATGAAACATGAAAAAATACATCCTTTGGTTTAACTTACATATAGTTATACCTTACACTAGTTTCATCTGATACCCAATGTCCTTGCAGTAGAAGAATCAGTGAGCTATCACTCTATTTACTCACCACTCATGAGTTAATAAAGACTTAAGTACCAAATTAAAATAACCTAGAATGCAAAAATATTTCATTGAATTATACTAATTCATTTGACTATATCTTAAGTGGCTTTACACAGCTACTTCAGATACACCTCTAACAGTGCCTGTTTAGACTGTTCTAAAATTCAGATATTGGCTAAATCTTCTTATAAGGTGGCACCAACAAATCAATATGTAAGAATTGAAGACATGCCTGTTATCCCATTATTCAAGGATAATAGAAACATGATAACCACAATGAAGCAGACTAAAAAAGAGCTTACAGAACAGTTTGTTAAAGACGTAAGACTAGCATGATTTCTAATGAACCAGGAACAGGAAGCCTGTCTTTATACAGCAAAATTTGCAGGCGATACTAAGTTACTCAGAATAGGAGAAATGAAAGCCAACTGCAAAGAAGCTCCTCAGTGAAGCGGAGTGATAAAGTGACAAGTGACATGTCTGTGAATATAGAATCTCACAGTGAGGTTCTTGAACAGTCAGTTTGAAGTCTGTTCTACCAGCTTGAGCTAGATGATTCACCTGGAACAATCTCCTCTAATAGCTCATAATTGAGGCATTATGAAAAATTGAAAATATGATGCTATTAATCCCTAGGATGAAATACAGACACCACTTCTACCTTCCTCTATAGGAAAGGCATTTGCATATAAACATTTACAGACCTGTAGATGCTAATATCTTGTTTGACCACTTCTCTTGAGTTTTCTATAGGCTTTTAAGTGGACTACTACTTT
>JAAGNO010001697.1:66757-94013 GCA_033439905.1 Ceryle rudis
CAGACCTGTAGATGCTAATATCTTGTTTGACCACTTCTCTTGAGTTTTCTATAGGCTTTTAAGTGGACTACTACTTTCGTTCAATTCATGAATGAACAGCTTCCTCTGCTGTGCATGAACAATTATCAGAGCAGGAGCAGTAATTCATATATACATCTATATTCACTGCATACAGGATGCCTGCACACTATGTTGTTGGAAAATCTGTTAACAATACTGTGAACTTGCTGCCTCCATCATGTATGGCATTGCAGTATTATTTTAGACTGCTAGCTTTATAGCTGTAACCTATTTAAAGCTTCACAAAAAAATCCCAACAATAATCATAAAATAAGCACTACTAAGTGCAAAAGAAGAACTGAAAGAGAGCAAAACGACTGATAGTCTGAGGTACTCCTATATAATTAATCAAACCAAGATAAAAAATGACAAAACACAATTTGGTCTTCCATTTAGCTAACGTAGATTGCACCCAAATTATAGGTAACTATAAAATTAAAAAATCCAATTGTGGTTTTAGCATTTCTTTAAGTGACTGCATAGACAGTGGCATCTCCACATTCCCTTAACTATCTGTGTAAAAGTACTATACATGTACTTACAGGTTATTAGCAGTCTGTAGCAAAATAGTACACTGTTCTCCAAAAAAAAAAATTTGTTTTACAGAAGAATCAAGAAAGGAAGAAATCATGCTTCAGAGAATTAGTTACGATACAGCACAAGTCTTGATTGAAGGGTAGAGTTCACCTACATGGAGACATATATCTCCAATAATGGTGAAATAACCAACAAAATGATTGTTGTATCTGCCCACACAGTATACCACCTACTCAACAAAATTCATACTGTGTGAATTTACAATTTAATATATCCTAAAAAGAGAAAAGCTGAACAATTATTTCTTGGTGGCAGCTGTGTGTAGCAGGAGTAAGTACTGATCTGTCTTTCTTATCCAGAAGCTACTTCAAAGATATGACAGCATGGAAACTCCATTTTAAACACAAGTCTTTAGCTGTCTCTTTGGGATCTGATGCCCAGTGAACCTTCTCATTTTCTCACAGTCTTTCTGCAGTTCTGAAGAACGGAGACATTTAATCCAACTTTAAGAATATTCATACCTGCTCAAATTTACTGACATTTTTACCATGAAATGGAAGCTTTCAAGGATTTGCTTCTATTCCTATTCTAATAAAAATTGCCCAAACCAAGTTTCTCTAAGCTGATTCTTATTTATTTTGCAAATAAAATTACACCTGCACTAAATCTTTGCCCCCTCTGAATCCCTGAAGCTTTTTTGCCTTAACTAAGGACTTCACTATTTAACAAAGCTTTTTGTTTTTTCTATGCAATGTAACTTTTTTTTTTTTTAATCTAACTGGTAGTACACTGGTACTTCACTGAATGCTCCAAATAAAATATGTGAACTACAGCACTGGGAATCAGTGAAAAAAACTGTTCATTATACTCGTACTTAAAGTTTGCTTAAAATTGTCATGTATAAAATGTAAGTAGATCAGTGTATACAGATTCAAAGTTCTTCAGAAAGTAAGGAAGTATAAAAGTCACTGACTTTGTCTCTCCTTTCCTAAAATAAAAGAAAATAGTTTTGATGCTAGTAAAATGTTAGCAGTTTATGCCTTTGTCAAGAGTACTGCAATGTATTTAGGGTTCCACATTGTTCTGAAAAGCACGAACATAATACCAACTTTAAAAAAAGAGTTCTTACCTGTTGACACATATCTTTTTATACGTGTAGAGCTGTAACCCTTTACAGAAGGAGATGATAAACATAAAAACTCTCTAATGTAATACACATTTGAAGCATAATCCACAAAAGACCATTTCATAATTCACAACTTCTTTCTTGAAGTTCAGTCATCACTCCTTCAACTAACTTTTAGAACTACATTTTCACTTTTTCTCTCTAGTCAAGATATGACTGAAGAGAGATACCCAGTAAAGCTTTCAGCCACGTTCTTGAATTTAAACACAAATCAGAATTCCTTGAGATAAAAAAGGCATACTTATATCTAAAAGCATTTGCTTACATTATTTTATTATCGAAGGTTTCACCACGTAACAAAAACAACCAAGCAACATATGTATATAATTATTTCCATATCATGTTGTTATTTCAGCAGCACCTTTAGTTGACATATCTTCCACATCATGTCCTGGAATATTTTAGATAAATTGCTGGACTTCACTTCTGCAAGTATAAACCTTCAGGTTCACGTTAATAGCTCACATTCAAAATCCATTGGAATTTTTCACACATTCCTAATTATTTGATTAACTGTTACAAATGATCACCTAGAACAAAAAGGCTCAAACTTGTCATGTTCTATAAAAATGAAGATTCAGAAATGCACACACAACATCTCAAGACACCAGAGAGATGGAAACAGAGCAACTTTTTCAGAAACTTCCAGTATATTTTAATGTTTCTGTTCTAAAGAGATAACCTTTAATATCAAAGTCCAAGTTTTCACAAATGCTAGACTTCTACAAATACAGCCCATATTAACAAGAACAGCCACGTACACACCACCAGATAAATAATTATGCCAAACAGATAAGAATAGAAAACTATAAAATTAAAAAGTACTTTCCAAAGTGTATTTCAGACATTTTTCAAGGCAACAGAAAATGTTTTCTCATTATTTTAATTGAAAGTGTGTATTTGCTTACGTGTTTACCATTATCAGCACTTATTATTTTAATATGACTACTTGGAATAAGAAAGTTAATCACGCACGTAAATCTGAGGTAACAAACAGCTTATGTTACCCTACATGTTAGAGTTTTTAATCTTACTGATGGAAAATGGTATGTAGTATTACAAATAAAAGGACATTCTTTAGTCCCCTGTTGAAGGAACTTTCACTGACCTCTTAACTATTCTTCTACTAAATTGCTACTTCATTTTTAAGAAGAGTTCTATAAATGGAGTAGGTGTCGGTATTGTGAATATGCAAATATTGCAAAAAGTTTCTAAAAGTGGATCAGCTGCAAAAACCTCAATACCCTCAGTCCATTATTATACAGTAGCATTTAAAGAACATTCTCAACAACTAATGTTTAAAAGTACACATGTATTTTAATGACAGAAATATTAAGCAATAATATCAAATAATATTAACATAAAACCCCAGAAATCAGTAATATTTATGGGGAGTCCCATCACACAAAATGATAGATGTCTTTAACTGACAAAAACCCAACAAAAACTGGCATGCATATGCACAGATCCAAACTGTTATGAAGCTCAGAAAATACTGCAGTACACTTCAAGAACCAAAATATCAGAATTCTTTTCTACCAGTGAAACTACCGCTATATTTTCCTAAGAGGTTTAAGTTCAGTTAATTCTAGCAAGCTTAGCCTAGCTTGGATCAAAGAAGCCACATTGTGTTTCTCATACCAACTAAGTTACATTAATTGTAGCTACAAAATGTACTGGATGGAGATCACTATTGTAAAGCCATGTAAATTCCAAACTTTTCAAATTGATATCCCTTCTGCAAAAACCCCAAACATTTTGGTGTTTAACAACAACAGTATTCATTAAAGTATGTTTGATGGGCCTCTGTTAGGACACTAATCTGGGCTCTGGGAGAACAGTCAAGTACCCAATCATCTGATTGAGACTTAATTTTCTATTAGACCACATCACTTCAGGAATAATTCTTGTGTTTTCTCCTCCTTACCTGTCAGCTTTTCCAATCTTTTCTCAAAAGAGAAACATCTTACAGAACAGCACACTTTTCCACTCCAGTTTAATTACAAACTCTCTTGGGTTTTCATTGTTTGAGCTTGGGAATCTGATAATAAATTGCAGGCATAGCTGCATAGGCATAAACACTGTTGCTGTCATCTGCTTCCATCTATAGTTTTGAAGAGTCTTAAAGGTAACTGTACCAATCTCATAAACTTGTCATAAGAAAACTTCGTCCTGTCTTTATGGATGAATTCCATTTAAAACTTATTTTACTAAGAAAGGTTGATTTAGCAGACTTTCAAGTCTTGATCTATGCTGCCTTGCTTTTATCTTTTCCTTGCACTCTGCTCTTTATCAGTCTCAAGGTAGATTTTAAAATGCAGCATCCAATTAAATGGTATTCAAGTTTCTATAATTAATTAGTAAACATTCTCCTTTCCTCCCTATTTATACAGATGAATCTCCCAAGCTTAAGAACCAGCAGTGGGATAAAATAGTACAAATAAACTTTTATAACTGAGTAACTTTTATATACATACCTACAAAATGTGGCATCACACCACCACAGCAGCACAGAAAACTGAGGTAGAAGAGACCTCAAGAGCTCAGGTCACTTAATCTGCCTCTCTGCCCCAAGGGAGGATCAACTATATTGAAACCATTCTTGACAGATGTTTTTATAATCTGATCTTAAAAAATTTCCAGTGATGGAAATTCCACAGCTTCCTTAGGCAAAATACTGTTACAAATTGCATCTACTATTCAATTTAGCAAAAAAATTCTTACTGACACTGGTCTGGAAAACTAATTCTATACCAGTTTTAATGCACAATATGGTGCTCTTGAATTCATGAAGATAATAACAATGCACACATATCTCTGTGACCAGGCATACAACATGTATGTTTGGTTTTAATTTTATAAAAAGAGAGATCCTGCATAACTGATTATAAGTGCCCTTAAATTAGTAAATTACAGGGGATTTCATAATTAATTAAGGTACAAATACATTGCATTTTTCAATACAATGTAATTATGTATCTGACATTATTTTTATACAGAAGGATTGAGATGCTTTCACGTACACTTACATACATATATACATACATGCCCCATGGGTGCCTTGCGGTTTAATATAAATTTCTAATGCAAAGTATTCCCAGGGGGCCTGGGTCTATGGAAGCCAAAGGATCTAATGATAAATTAGCACCTTCACAAACAAGGTTTCTATGGCCAAGCCAGCTGGCTCTTGATACTTGTCTGCATCCTGACTTGCACTGGGGGGTCAATATAACAGTTTAGTTGCAAGCATGATTAGGGTATCTCAGTTGCTTGTAATTAGGATGTAGAATTAATTTTCTACTAAAAACAAACAGCAGGATTTTATTTGCAAAGGCATCAATTCCTTTTAATACAGATTATCTAACTTTTCTTTCTAATTATTATTCTTTTTGTTGTTGTTGCTTTCTTATCTGCTTTATGAGAATAATTTTACTAGACAAATTAATATTTTCATGGTGGTAAAGAAAGAAAGATCTTGCTATTATAGGAAAAGGACTGCTTTAAGGCTTTAGTCCTGATACCTGGAAGAAAAAGGTATCAAAACCAGATCAAAAACTATTTTGAAAAGTGGAAAAATGAAAAGTCTCTTTTTTGTTTTTATATCCCCTAGAATAAAGTCTTGAACTTGCTGAGTTAAATATTGACAGCACTTCCAGTAAATGTATGTGGACTTTTTCAAACTGCTGGAATATTACCTATAGATTTTTGCAGGTTCACAAACCCTGTGCTCCCATTTCCAGTTAAAGCTGATGTCTAATATACAAAGCTAAATGCCCCAGGGACACTGAAGTGATCCTATTTTTCTGCTGTTTCAAGCACACCAGCAGTCGTTGTAGAGTTTACACGGCTTTCTTGTCAATACCTGCTGGTCACAGTTGAGGAAGCAGTTTTTCTTATGATCTGCTTGCTAATTAAGCATGGCAGTAGCCATTCAGAGTGAAATTTTTAACAGCCTGACACACAAAGAAAAGAATCAGATATATTCTCAGAAGTCTTCGATCTTTAAATCATTTGGATTCTACAGTTAACTGCAACTTAAAGAAAATATGATGAAAGATTAACATGCAACTATAACATACTGTGTGCAGGATGGATGCTTTAACCCTAATGTTCCACAATATAATTCTTTAAAAGAAGTTAAAAGTATTTGAAGTTATCACAATATAAGCCTAAAAACTGCATTGTCTTCTGCTTATTTTTTTCAGTGCTTCATAATCTACCCTTGTCTGTTGCCATCTTTCTTTTATCATCACCCAACTGTACCTTATTTATGTTGTCCATTCCTTTACTTGCAGGACGATTGCAGAGTTTTCTCTTATGGTGCCCTTCTGCACACAAAACATCCTAGAAAGTATCAGCAAAACTACTTCATTGCCCTATTTTAAATTCGTTGTTTTCTTGGCCTTCAAAAGCCAGTTGCTCCTTTGCTGAATGACTACTTTCCAACATCTTGTTGTTTCCTCGTATTACTACTCCTCCTTGGTTTGTATCCATCTGTTGTCTCTTAGTTCACACTTAGATTATAAACTCTTGTAGGCAGAAGTCTTTGGCATATGTACAGCCCCACCCAGTGGTCTCAGGCTTGAATTCCAAGACACATTGTAATAGAATAAATAAAAAACCCCAAACATTAGTTTTCCTCCAGCAGCTGAGATTTCATTATTAGTTAAACCCCTCGTGTGCGGGGACAAACCCGGACATGCTGGTAATGAAATCTTACTACTAATTAAGATCAGGCTTTTTAATCTGAAGTAGGTAATGAAATAGAATACATCAGTAAAACTAAATCTTTTCTGAGATAAATCTTCAAATAGCAAAGGCATTAGTAGAACTACCAGAGGTGACTGAAAGGCCTCTTCACACTCACTCCACAAGGAACAGTATCATATCCAAGCACATTTGTGATCATTTACCAGCCATGCCCAAATTTGTTAAAAATATAACAACTGCATCTCATTTGTGGTTGCAGCTTCTGAGTTCTTGTCCACCTATGTCTTATAATCACCTCCTCCTCTAAAAATGGATATTTGACATGATTGTAAAATATTGGACTTTGCAATTTTGGACAAGAAATATATCAATAATATACAATTTTTAAAAAATATCTTAAGGGCAAGAATGCAATAGAAGATGCTGCTTGTAAAGGCAACTGGCATTAAAAAGCTTAAAGTCTAGCACCTTAATAACCTGAAAAATGAAGGACTGTTAGTTTCTGAAGTGAAGCATGACTAATCAACATCAAATGCCGTGAAAAACTGTAACTATGCCATTTGCTCTCCAAGAGGTATTTAGCTAACTTCATTCCACATTTCTGCCTTCCAGTGATTGCTTCTTAAATTAGTGTACTTTGTGGATTGTAAGTGTTGCCTTCTGTGAAATGTGTGTTGAAACAGGTGAACATAAAATGACACAAAAATAATAACTGGAAAAAGCTGGTTTCCATAAACCAAAGTATTCTGGTTGCATGCTGCTGAAATGTCTAAAGATCCACCTAAACTACACCACTGACAAAAGTAAGATGGGAAATGTTACAGCAAGCAGTGCTGTCAAACAGTAGTCTCACACGTGAAATTCTGTATCAAAGAACAAAGAGCTCCTTGCAACATCAACTGCCACTTATTAAATACTACTAATCATATATGTAAATAAAAGAAAGGTCCCAAGAAAGCTACTGGTTAAATTTAACATTTTCTTTTCTCTTTGAGAGTGTTGCACAAAGGAATGTTATCCCTGCACAAAAATCTAACACTTTTTTTTGAGGATGTAAGAAGCACACAATGTTTTGTGTAAAGCTAGTTTTACCCTAAGAACTTTCTGGAATAAAAGTAAATAAAAAGGAACAGATTGATACAAGAATGCAATAAAAAAGAAACAGATACCAAAGTGTCACCTTCTCTTTCCCTAAATTTTCCCTGGAAGAAGAGGAAGCTTTAAGAAGTTCAGATCATCTAATCCCCGTAAGATTCAACCCAAAACCAAATACATCAAACACTTTATTTAAAAATAAAATGCCAGATGCTCAACATTGGCTAACTTGGACACTGCTAAATGGTAACTATTGGTGTTCTCAAATATTCAGGGAGTTAATATAATTAAATGGAAAAAGCATTTACTGGAAGCTGTTATTTAGCATAGAATTAATCAAACAGAGTTTGGTTGTAAGTCTTACCTTGTTCGCTACCTGCTCTGAAGGCATATCATTGCTAGTGGTTTTTTACCTATGGAAGATTTCCAGAGCATTGAAAAAAACCCCAAAACCAGAAAACTGATAAAACTTAACAAGTATTAATAATGTGCATAAGGCAAATGTATTTAAAAAAAAAAAATCCTCATTTTCAGTCATTCTGGAGTGGTTTTTGTATAGCTCTCAGCATTATCTCTGGAGAGAGCATGGGATTGCACTTCCAGTCTCCAACTGGGCTTGTTGAAAACTGACAACTTCTAATAGCGTAAGATATAGTTTATAAACAAAACAGCCTCCCAGGAGCTCGTGTATGAGCTATAATCCTATGAACATCAGCAGATGTATGTGAAGTAGCCATGTGTGCTCACATCAAGCTGCGAAGTGCACCACCAAGAGCTTCAATGCATCCTACATTAGATCTATTACACATCAATGTGTCAGTGCGTGCACAGAAGTCTTCTCCTCCCTCTGGAGAGCAAAATATATTTACATCTTTATAATCTATATAGAAGCTTAATGACTTTCATGGCCTATGTCCAGACACAGGGATTTACTTGATTTGACCTCAGTCCAGGATGGGGTGTAGCTATCCATGGATACTGTGCATATTTACATTAAAACTGGCACATTTGTGAATATAGCATGGAAAAGTCATCAATCATCAAGACATTTGAGCAAACAGATAAGCTTAGGAAAGAAGTTGTAAAGTGAACTGTGAAGTTGTCTGGCTTGAATTTTTTATTTGTATTGAAATGTGTGCAGAATCTTTCCTGCAGATTAATGAGTTGTTTCATGTGCGCAGTCTGATCATGAAGGTTATGCTTAGTATTCTGCAGTAAAACATTTTAATTAAGAATATAAATTTCATTCTAGCCTTTGATGCTCTTAGAAACAATTATAAAGCAGCAAGAATTTCAGAAAACAACTGTTAGTATTATTTAATTTTAATCAGAGATCAAAGTCATGAGAACTATTAAAAGCATCAGAAATTTCTCAGAACAGCTGAAAAACCCTGAGATCTGACTAATTAAAAGCACTGTAATCTATAATTCTAACAATGTACAATATGGATAACTCCAGCAATAATGACTATTATACATACATATATTGAGGGTCTTGAGAGTGAGTCTTATACGGATTGACTGGGGGAACTGGGGTTGTTAGTCTGAAGAAAAGGATACTGAGGGGAGACCTTACTGTTCTCTACAACCTGAAAGGAGGCTGTAGAGAGGTGGGTGTTGGTCTCTTCTCACAAGTCACAACTGATAGGACAAGAAGAAATGGCATCAAGCTCTACCAGGGGAGGTTTAGGTTGGACATCAGGAAAAACTTCTATACCAAAAGGGTTATCAAAGACTGGAACAGCCTGCCCAGGGAAGTGGTTGAATTGCCATCCCTGGATGTATTTAAAAGACATCTAGATGTGGTGCTTAAGGATATGGTGTAGTAATGGCACTGGTAGAGTTAGATAACAGTTGGACTTGATGATCTTAAAGGTCTTTTCCAACGATAGTGATTCTGTGATATAATCTACTCTGTGGTACATCTTCACGCTTCACAATATCAAACAAGAGTTACAAATGTGAGTAAGGATGCTATTAAAAATATTGACCAGTGTTACTTTACAGGATCTATAATAACTTTCTTAAGAGCTCTGCTGTGCTACATACAGCAGCATGTGTATAGGTCACCACAGATGGGAGGAAAATAAAACACACCCAGAAGACTTGAAGACTGGGATTAAGAATGTGCTATTAAAGCGTACTTCATATCATTTCATGTCTGAAATACATTACCTTCTAGCTAGCCCTGCACCGAGCTACTGCAAAATACTTCAGTTTGTAGTAAAGTGACATATTCATCAAGCTTCATCAAATATATTCTCAATTGAAAGTTGGTAAGTGAAGGTGTAAATACAAGATCATTATGAAGTATCTAGAAGGTAGCCTTGTTTATTGAAACAATAAGCACTGTTCTTTACCACTGCTGATACTACTAAATCACTTTAGCAGTAACGTTTCTATTCAAAATTAGTTACTTGCCTGAAATGATAGAACACTGCCCTTGTGTATGTAGCATGTTTCAAAACAGATCACTAAATGAAGCAGCTCAGAATACTCTCATGTGCTTGCTGTAGCAACTTTAATGTAGCTCATTTTTCTGAGGAATAGATTAAGGAAGAAAAAGTAAAATTCCAAAAAGAAGATATAATTTATTATTTATATTTATCAGACAAGGAAAAAGAGCCTAGCTACATTACATTTAGGCTATTAAAAGATGCATAACAGGAAGTTTATGTATTTATTTACTTGTAGAACTGGTGGGGATCACTGTCTGTCACAACTACAGGCATAGTACTTCATTCCCGACTAGAAGTTACCAGAGTTTCTGTTAGCCCACAGCATGGACTGTGGAACTCACTGTTACCAAGCTGATGAATCTCAATGTGCTACGTCAGTTTTACATACCACCAACTGCTCAAGCACATAAACATCAGCAACTAGCAGGTGCCCTGTAATAATGTATACTATAACTTCTATCTGTGCCCTACACAGTCCTTCCTGATTTTCATTTCAAGAAATGCATTTTCAGTTTCATTGCTGTGTTACCAAACACTAGAAAGGTGCTGCCTGAAGCCTTATCCAGTGTCCCAAAAGGACAGCCTGAGGAGAAGAGGGGCAAACTAAAAATTTAATTTGTAAAATAAAAACTTTTTACAATTTATGTGAAATAGAAGGCAATCTGGTAAAATTTTACACAGTGTCAACAGTAAAGCAACACATCTGCAATATTATTTTATATGTATATTTTGCTTTGATTTTCCTGAAAAGAGATCCTAAAATTTTTAAAAAAAGTAATTTTGACATCTGGAGAGAGTTTAAACATTATTTTTGAAGAGATAGATAAAATTGAACCATACTTTAAACACAGAGTTGCAGGTATAATACTAATCAGGATGGTAAGAAACAAAGAAAACTGTGAATTAATGTTTTTTCAACTTGGGAAATTTTCTTTGTTGCTTCTAACAAATTCTTTTATAAAACAAAATTGAAATAAAGATGTGATTTGTGCTTTTATGACAGTGGTTTTGGGAGTGGAGACAGTATCTTTTTCTTCTCTTTTTAAAGAAACAGAATAATTATATTAAAAAAAAAAATTAAAAACCCCAAAAATTCAAGTTTAAGTTAACATAAGTTAACCCAAGAGTTAACATAGATAATAAAAGAACCATAATGAAAATTCTCTTTCACCTAAAAACATGCTTTTCAAATCCAAAGGCAATCTTCTATCTCAGGGCATGGTTATCTCTTTCATGACTGAAAGGGGAAACTTGATAGTACCAGAAATGCTTCAGAGACCCATCTGTTCTTATTCAAATATTGTTTATATATTTTTTTTCAAAAACACCTTTTATCAAATCACTCCACTAAAGATACAGATTCTGATGCCTCTTCAAGGGACTAAATCTCAAAAGTTAGACACTTCTAAGTTCCATACCTGAAATATAATCTAGGCTGTTCATATGTATAATACATCATTTTTAGAAGTTCAATATAACTAACAGTATTATTATGAAGATAGTTTCTTTAAGGTGCTGGCTTAATGCTGTGTAGAACTGAAGAAAAAAATAAATTGGAAGCTATTGCTTACTTCTAGTTAAGACAATGAAGTTCATAGAATCATAGAATGGTTTGTTTTGCAAGGGACCTTTACAGGTCATCTAGTTAAACCCCCCGCTTTAGTGAGCAGGGACATCCTCAACTAGATCAGGTTGCTCAGAGTCAGTTCACCCAGATATTCATGGGTGCTAAACATACACAAGAGTTAATCTCAAAAAAACCCCATACCAAAACCCCTGAAAAATACTAAAGCTACTGAGAGGTTCTGAATTTATGTAAAAGATCTGGCAAAACAGTCTGCTCCCATGGGAGCTCTCTTAACATTATTGTTTGGCAGGGGAGGGATATATGACAACCATACTAAATTCTTTGGGTTTTGTTACCCAAGGCGAAATTGAAAACCAGAACAAAGATATAATTCTTGATGGTACCAGTGGATTAACTGTCGCTTTCCTAGCCAAGTAATCAAGGATTAGAGGTTTCGTTTCTGAAAGAAAGTATTTGTTCCTAGTTTTCACTATTCCCACAAAATAAAATCCTTGTAAAACCCTGCCCATCCAATCTACTGGAGACGCATTTCCTAATGTAAAAGTAGAAGACTGAAAAACATTGTGTGAAAACCTACATGCAGACGCGCTATGATAGCAAAATCTCAGTGTGAGGTTTTCTCTCTGCTGTCTCTGCATTTATATTGATTAGCCTAGTTTCCCCAGGACTACTTCACAGGAGAGAAAGTGATCTCCCAGCACAGAAATGCTGGTCTCAATATTTCTTACACAGAGCTTTGCCTTAGGACATGTCAATAGTGACAAGCAACATGTTTTCTATATGTATATCAAGTAGTCACACAGTAATATGGAATGGCTGCAGGTTAAAAAAAAAAAGTATTCTCTTTCCCTTTTGATCAATTCAAACATTTTAGACTTATTAGATGATAATAGCCAAGATCACCTCTGGATGGCACAGGATTGAAAAAATTTTCAATCTCATACTCAGAAGTTCTGTCTACTAGGACAAGTGGCAGGGACACCTGTCTTTAACTAAGGCTGTGAGAAAAAAAAAGTAGAAAAACCCCAAACACCAAAACCAGATGCACAACCTATGCACAACTGTTTTCTTTTCCAGGTTCTTGGGAGGGCAGAATGAGGAGAGAAGATCTCCCGAGATGCATATTCTAATTTAAGAGTTGTTCTTCAGGTATTTCAGCTTGCATGAAATAAGGATCCTCTATACCATCGATGCAGATGGTTTTCCTCTCTTAGACAGCTGAATCAGACTCTGAAGCCACCAGTGACTTTGAAGTCCTTAGACTCCTAATTTTAGCTTTATTAGGTGTATAGTTATAGGGCACAAAAAGGGATGTTTGTGTAATCACCTGATGGAAGCAGTTATCTCTCATTAGTTGGCTTCAACATTCGGCATTCTAATGCATCAGCATTAGCTAAATATGGCCCTACACACCATTAGCTCCAAAATATTCTAGTATGAAATACAACACCCCAAATTCACTTTCCCAAATAAGCTCTGAGACAGACAGAAACAACCCATAACTAAACAGTCTTCCATCCACTTCTGGGGTACTGGTGGATTTCTCACTGCCAAAAGGCCAGCTGTATCCTGGGCTGCATCAAAATATGCATGCCCAGCAGGTCCAGGGAGGTGATTCTGTGGATCTATTTGACTCTCATGAGACCCCACCTGGAGTACTCCGTACAGGAAAGGCATGGACCTGTTGGAGTGAATCCAGAGAAGGGCCACAAAAATGACCACAGGGAGGGAGCACCTCTCCTATAAGGAAAGGCTGAAAGAGTTGGGATTGTTCAACCTGGAGAAGAGAAGGCTTCAGGAAGACCTTATTGTGGCCCTTCAGTACTTCTAAAGGGGACTTATAAGAAAGATGGAGACAATCTTTTTAGCAGGGTCTATTGTGACAAGGCAAGGGATGATGGTTTTAAACTAAAAGAACATAGATTAGATACAAGAGATTTTTTTATAGTGAAGGTGGCGAGACACTGGAACAGGCTGACCAGAAAGATGGTAGATGCCCCACCCCTGAAAACATTCAAGATCATGTTGGACAGGGCTCTGAGCAACCTGATCTAGTTGAGGATGTCCCTGCTCACTAAAGCGGGGGGTTGGACTAGATGACCTTTAAAGGCTCCTTGCAAACCAAACCATTCTGTGATTGAAGATATCGGTCTTATTTTGTTAAGGCAGCAAGAACTTGATTATTTTTCTCCATCCTACCTTAAGCCCAGAAATCTTATCCTACTGTGGCTGCTGCCAAGACTTCCTAGTGTTGCCTGTGTCTGACACAACTATTAGCCTCTCTGTTTTTATCACTCTGGAAAGAACTACTTTGTTTTCATCAGCTACTATCTTGAGTTCTCTATCACACCTGCTGTACTACCAGATATTTTCTTCCTAAGATTCTGAATGAGTTCCTTAGGTTGACAAAATTAGGATTTCTGCCAATGGTAAATTCTGGGTCTTGCAGTAATGTTGTGATTTTTCCCAAAACCCCAATCTCAATCTGTGATCTGACCAGAGTCTCCATTAGCAATGGCAAAATGGGCTTTACCAATGGACATGAGTAACAAACTTTTCTTTTAGAATGCAGGCAACACTGGACACAAACAATAAAGCACAAAGTTGTTTCAATTTCTTTATAAGATGTCCACGAAGAATTCTGATGATCAAGTGAACTAAGAAATAACTAAATCCATGAAATACAGAAGATACAATTTTTTGGGAAAAAAAAAAATACTGCCATACATGTTACTCTCTGCTGGCATCTACTGTTTGCATACAGAGTGAGCACAAGCATCTTCCCTATGGTCAGAAGATTTAATTCTGACGATTACTTTTGCACTATAGTTTATTTCCTTTAAATCTCTTGATTTGTCTTGCACAGGAGTCCAACAGGGGACACATTCTATGCTTGAGTTCTGCCCGATCAAGCTAGCATGGAATGTCGGACTATGCACGGACAAAGCACTGGCTCCAGTCAGACCATCTTCCAGAATTATTATGTGTTGAATCACAGTAGTAAGAGTAGTACAGAATGTTGATACTTCAGGATACTCATTTGTCTGCAAATAAAGGACTTAAAATACCATCTTATAAATATTTGGCAATCCTTCAATATACACTATTTTTTAAAATTTAGTAATTAACCTGTGGCTATCTTCAGTTACAAGACATAAATCTTAAAATGCTTCTAAAAATTGGAGTGTATTTTCAAATTACTTTATTCTGTGGCAAATCTAGCTCAGGCTTGTCAGGGTTTAATTCCACCCAGATGGGGCTAAACACCACACAGCTGCTCACTCACTCCTACCCCACTTCAGTGGGATGGGCAGGAGAATATAAAACAAGAGGCTTGAGACTAAGCACAGAGAGGGCATATGCACCATATGAGATTGAGATTATTTCCAACTAATTAAAAAAACAAATGCAAACCCAAAACTTCCTATTCCCAACCTTCCCTCACAGTAAAATCTGTTTTCTTACGTTCAGATGAAATTCACGTGTTTCAGTTTATGCCCTCTCTTCTGCACTGGGCACCACTGAGAAGAGTATGTGTTCATATTCTTTGCACTCTCCAGATATATTTATAACACTGATAACATCTCCCTGAGCCTTCTCTTCAAGCATCCACATCTATGACAGAGGAGGTTAGACACACAGAATAAATTGACTCAAATATCTTTTTATTAACAGAACGATAAAAAAGGAAGCCAATCTGAAAAAAAAAGGAAGACAATCTTCTAAAGTGAATCATTGTACTTAAGTATCCATAATGCTACTATTAACAACAAAGAAGCTTGGCTACAAAGAGGTCATAACAGCAGTGGAGCCAGGCTCTTCATAGTGTTGCATGGTGGAAGGATAGAAGACAACAGGTGCAAGCCAAAACACAAGAGATCCTGACAGCACGTAAAGAAAAGTCTTTTTACTATAAGGCCAGTCAGGCATTGGAACAGGTGGCCCCAAGAGGTGATACAGACTCTGCCCTCAGACAATTTCAAGAGCAGACTGGCAAAACCCCAAGTAATCTGGCCTGCCTTTAACAATGACCCTGATTTGAAGAGAGGGATGGACAAAGACAACCTGGTAAGGTCTCTTCCAACGTGACTTATTGTATGGGCCTATAATCTATCATAGAAGTATTCACAGTTCATTTTTAAGGAACCGACTAAGGTCTGAGCTAGCTCTACCACTGTTAAAACTGAAAAAAATCCAACCAAACCATCCAATATCTATGTACTGAAAATACAAACAATATGAACAAAAATAACACTTTCCTGTAAGAATTGTATGGGAATAAGAAAGCATCTTAAAGTTTAAAGGTAAGAGAACTAGATGTCAAATGCTAATTTTGTAACATTTTAAGTACCTACACATACAGCAAGAGTCAAAACAATACAGGAAACAACACTTTTAGATGCACATCATTATCTCGCACATTACCTATGTTGTAGATTAGGCTCTCACATTTTTAAGCCAGCCTAGAGAACAGACTGTATTACTCACAAAGTTTGCTAAGCTTATAAAACACACAAAACCCAAACATTCCATTCTGGAAGAATTAATCTCTTCCCAGTTTCAACATGACTAAGGTGGTCTGGGGAAATTATAGTTCTTGTTACTGTCCAATTGTGTAACAAGTCAGATGGAAGGGGTACATTCAGTTCTTTCCTCATTCAATACCAAGGCTGGCTTCTCTGACATTTCAATACAAGCAGGTGTACGTCTTCCAAAAGTGAGGTAGAGTGCACTGTGCAGATTTAATAACTGTTTCCTTAACAGACTAAAGTGTTCCTGGTGCTCAAAAAAAAAAAAAACAAACCCACAAAAAAAAACCCTGAAGTTCTCTAGAAATCCTTTTCCTTTGGGACAAATACTCAGATCAGAGATGGAACGCTTCAAAGCATGATGAATTTGTGGGATTTTGTCGTCGTTGTTGTTGGTTTTGTTGCTTCTTTTTTTCTGTTGTTTTGGTTTTCTGTTTGTTTTTTCTTTTTCTTTTTTTTTCTTTTTTTTTTTGGTGGTTTTGTTTTGTTTTGTTCATTTGTTTTCCCATTATCTTGATTATTATGTCAGGAAAAGATTTGGTTCTTGGTAATGGTGGAATCAGCTCAACTACAGCTGACCTAACAGCTACATAACATTACAGTGTTCTTAAGGTTTTTCTGATTAAGAAAAGAAACAGATGATGGAACTTGGTGTCTGATGCACTCTTGCTTATTTACAGAGAGCACTTAAGTTCCACTTTTCTTAGCACAACAAATCGTAAGCAAGCAATTGCTGCTTGTTTCTGTTCCTTACTACTCATCTTCATCTACTATTCCATCTAAAGATCTCTCACAAAGCTGTGTCTGAATTCACACTTCAAGTAGTCATTTACACAAGGTCACGAGCATTTGGCTCATTTTCACCTTTCTGTCATTTCCTCATTTCTCCTAGAATTATTCAGCGAAATCCCTCAGCTATATGTACTGCTAGTTTACTGATTGACACATTTGTTTTGGTGCTTCTTAAATGAAAGGCAGTGGCACACCAGGTTCAGTTAGCATTGTTAGAATTATTCTGTCATCCTACCTAGGTGTGAAAAATAGTGACCTTATTCTTCAGGGAAGAATTCAAATAGTATACACCCTTAAATACTAAAGTGCTTTGACTATTTTCCTGTCTGTCCACTTACACAACTACTCTCAACTACTGCAATTGCAGTATCCAAGAATTGCACTAAATGACTGGATCTGTTTCTGCTTTTTACTCTAAAGGTGCAAGCAATGAAAACCATGACCACTCTTCTGTGACACTTCTGTCATATGGAATTGTTCCTCTGTTTGCATTCCAAAGAGATATTTTTTTCCTTCAGTGGGATCCTACTCTTATTGTCAACAAATTCAAACAAAACATTCACAAAACAAAGGATGCAACAGGCATCCTTTCCAGAGAGACACGAATTAGCTAATACAATCTTGTGCAGTGCTATGCTAATACTCTATGCTCACATTCATCTTTCTGACAAATGGAGGGGAAAGAAAGCATAAGATGATATATAAAAACCTGAAACCAAAGGTTTCAATTTAAGAATCAGAATGGCAGGGTGATGTTTAGGGCATGCAGGCTGTCTTCCATGAAAAAACATTCATGATGCTTGGGAAAAGAAAAAAAAAAACCAAACAAAAAAAAACCCCAAACCACAACCACAACAAACCAAAACCAAAAAACAGAGAGAGAGAGAGAGAGAGAGAGAGAGAAAAGGGAATTGGCTACTTAAACGCAAAGAGCAAGAATTTCAAGCCAAAGAGTTGTTACTCCCTTACTCTAGCCTCAGAAATAACTGAACACAGAATTCATTTAGGATGACCACAAATGATAAGCATCTGCCACAGCCAAAATTCCCCCCTTTGTAATGTTAAAGAACTGAGTATGGAAGATGTGCAAGATTAACTTCAAAAGGTTAACTTCGGGTGTCTTGGGTTTTATAATGCCAGAGTTAGAATTGCTCCTTTGCAACATGGACATTTGACAATTTCTTTTCTTCATCCTACATCACCCTCAAAGTACAACAGTCAGGGTAGGTAGAAAGCATATATTTAAACTAGAATTTGGCCAAGGTTCTGGGACTAAAACCTTGGCTTAAGGCTCTGTCCTCCTCCCTGACTTCTAACACTGGTTCATCAGCACTACAGAATTACCACATTCTTACAGCATCTATGTTTTTCTCCAGGAATTGGCTGCCTCTGCTAGAGACTGTTAATTTCTAACCTCAGCTATCTGTCAGCTCATGGCTGCAGATGGATTTCAGACACCAATTATATGGATGATAAAACACTAACTTTCTACAACAAGGCTCTACAGTTGAGCCCTTCTACACACAGCTGCTGGCCAGCTGTTGATTATTCACAGCAGAAAGCTCAGCTTTTTCACTGACAGCCAACCTGAGTCTCATCTTTTTGATTCATCAATAAAGTCAAGCCCAGCAGATGCAAAAGATACTCGCAGTTTTTGCACTTTCTGTGCCAAATGCAGAATCTGATAAAGGCAAAGAAGATCTTTCTTAGAAATGAAGACAAATGTACAATCACTTTTTGGTCTCTATGAGAGGTGGGCAGGAAAATGGATGGCTCTGGAGTCTGCAGGCAAAGACAGTCCTCTTTTATATTGGTGTCATATGGAAGAACTAGATTACCACATAATAACAAATCCAATGAGCACAGACTATGAGAGTAGGATAGAAGTCATTTACCATGGGATTAATCCCAGATATTCCTCCTACGTAGACTCCATTAAAACACTGACATCTATTGTTCTACCGTATTATTCAACATATTTCATATTTATTGCTCCCCCCTAAAAAGAACAGCAGATCAGATTTTTTTATTATATTCTCTACTCTCTAGTATCCTCTTCAAAATAACAGTTTCATATGCAGCAGGTTAAGTCTGCTATTTGGCAAGAAGGTACAACAGTAATTTTAACCTGTGTTTTCACTGGGTGATAATGTGAATCTCTGGCTTGAGCACATGAATCAGCTATTCTCAAACACACAGAGTGCACCTGAATTTGCCAGGTAGGATCTGAGGTCACATCCATTTAAGAAAACTCAGCAATAGTAAACCAAATTAAATCTAAAATATATTGAATCTGTGTGTACACATTTCTTAAATAAAATGGTCATTCAGTGAAATACACTGAATGGAGACAAGGAAGAAGTGTTATGTATATATTGACTTAATATGATTTGATGAAAAACATTTAACTTCAAAGCTAAACTGAACTAAGTTATATGAGTTAAACTTCTAAGATTTCCCATTTTCCCCCTAGCTACAGTACAGCTGTATTGAAACAGTGCCTTATACACCAGGTCTTCTTCTAACAGGTTCTTCTAACCTTCTGCTGGTCAGCACACTCCAAGATTTTTCCATTCAGTAGATATCCTCCATTTTAATCTTGACTCAGAGTAATATTACATATTTGCATTTAACTACATCTGACAGTTGTTAATCTGAATAAACTAATCTAAGTTCTTTTGTACAAAATGTTACTGCATTGTTTTTCCAATTTAGCATAATTTGCAAAGCTGGAAGCCTTTCCTTGAATGCTGCAATACAAATATCACCTAAAACTAATTAAAAGTTTGCCCTATGCCAGTTCCTTAAAACATTCTTAAACAGAAAAAATAAATTTCAATATATTACTTCTCTTCTGCTAAGGTCCTTTTCAAAATCTTATATGCCATGGATTTTTTTTTTTTTTAAACTGTTTGTCTCACTTAACTATGAGTTGAATATACGGAATATATTCCAAACACACACCCTTCTCTATTCAATGCAAGCTCAGTTTAAGCAACTGTAATTTCAACCACATACAGCTCTATGAATTTCAGCAGAACTATTGTTGTTTGCAAGTACTCATGCTGAAGTATCTGGTGAAATCTGACAATTAAAAACTACCATGTTTCAATACTAATGTAAGGAAGGTCTATTACCTGCCTTCAGTGAAAAACAAGAGGGAAAACATCATTAAAGCAATTTACAAAAAAACCCATTGTGAACTTATATTAATAAGTACATAGAACCACAGAATGGTTTGGGTTTGAAGGAACCTTAAGGAACATCTAGTTCCAACACCCCTGTCATGGGCAGGGACACCTCCCAATAGACCAGACTGCGCAAGTACCCATCTAAACTAGTCTTGAACATATCCAGTGATGGAGCATCCACAGTTTCCCTGGGCAACCTGCTGCAGTCTCACCACCCCTGGAGTGAAGAATTTCTTCCTAATTTCTAATCTAAATCTACCCCCCTCCAGTTTCAAGCCATTACCTCTCATCCTATCACTACAAGCTATGTAAAAAGTCTCCCCAGCTTTCTTGTAGGCCCTCTTCAGGTACCGGAAGGCTGCTATAAGGTCTCCACAGAGCCTTCTCTTCTTCAGGCTGAACAATTCCAACTCTCTCAGCCTGTCCTTCTAGGACAAAGAGAAAGGCAGGAAAGAATGCTAGAAGACCTGCTGGGATGAATAAGGGGCTCCTGGACATACTGTCATGCAAAAAAGAAACTCTACAAGGAGTAGACAGAAGGACAGCTAGAATGGGGGGGTATACAAGGAAGCTGCCCAAGCAGCAAGAGACCTGGTAGAAAAACTAAAACCCAGTTAGAATTAAATCTATCCAGGGAGATCAAGGGAAATGCCAAGAATTTCTATAGGTATATTAATGGTAGTAGTAAGACTAGGGAAGGTGTGGGCCCCCTCAGAAAGGATATAGGAGAACTGGTGGTAAGTGATACTGAGAAGGCTGAGGTTCTCTATGACTTCTTTTCCTCAGTCTTACCTGGCAAGGGCTCCAGCCACACCCTCAGAGTCACAGAAGATAATGGCAGGGGTTGGATGAAAGAATTGCCCATTGCAAGTGAAGATCAGGTTTGTGACCATCTGATGAACCTGAAAGCGCACAAGTCCATAGGGCTTGATGGGATACACCCACGGGTGCTGAGGGAATTGGTGAATGAGGTTGCTAAACTCATCTATGCTAAACTATCTATTATATTCCAGAAGTCACGGCAGTCCGGTGAAGTCCCCACTGAGTGGAAAAGGGAAAATATAACCCCCATATTCAAAAAGGGAAAGGTGGATGAACCTGGAAACTATAGGCCAGTCAGTCTCACATCTGTGCCTGGTAAAATCATGGAGAAGATCCTCCTGGAGGCAATGCTGAGGCAGATGAATAAAGATGAAGTGATTTGCTACACCCAACATGGCTTCACCAAGGGCAAATCATACCTGACTGACCTGGTGGCCTTCTATGAGAAGGTCACAACATAAATAGACAGGGGAAGAGCAACCAACGGCATTTACCTGGACCTGAGCAAAGCCTTTGACACTGTCCTGCATGACATTCTGGTCTCCAAGCTGGTGAAATATGCATTTGATGGATGGACAATTCAGTGGATAAAGAACTGGCTTGATGGCCGCTCCCAAAGAATAGTTGTCAATGGGTCGGTATCCAAGTGGAGACCAGTGACAAGTGGAGTCCCTCGAGGATCAGTACTGGGACCAGTCTTGTTTAACAACTTCATCAGCAACATGGACAGTGGCATTGCGTGTACCCTCAGCAAGTTTGCCGATGACACCAAGCTGTGTGGGGTGGCTGACACACTGGAGGGAAGGGATGCCATCCAGAGAGACCTGGACAGGCTGGAGAGGTGGGCCCATGCCAACCTCATGAAGTTCAACAAGGCCAAATGCAAGGTCCTCCATCTGGGTCAGAGCAATCCCAAGCACGAATATAGGCTGGGCAGTGACTGACTTGAGAGCAGCCCTGAAGAAAAGGACTTGGGGGTACCGGTGGATGAGAAGCTCAACATGAGCCAGCAGTGTGCTCTTGCAGCCCAGAATGCCAATTGTATCCTGGGCCGCATCAAGAGAAGTGTGGCCAGCAGGTCAAGGGAAGTCATTCTCCCCCTCTACTCCACTCTTGTGAGACCCCACCTGGAGTACCACATCCAGTTCTGGAGCTCCTATTACAGGAAAGATACGGATGTGCTGGAGCATGTTCAAAGAAGGGCTATGAGGATGATCAGAGGGCTGGAGCACCTATCCTATGAGGACAGACTGAGAGAATTGAGGTTGTTCAGTCTGGAGAAGAGAAAGGCTCTGAGGAGACCTTATTGCGGCCTTCCAGTATCTTAAGGGGGGCCTACAAGAAAGCTGGGGAGGGACTTTTTAGGATGTAGAGTAGTAGTAGGAATAGAGGGAATGAATCAAAACTAGAGGTGGGGAGATTCAGATTAGGCATTAGAAAGAAGTTCTTCACCATGAGGATGGTGAGACACTGGAACAGGTTGCCCAGAGAGGTGGTGGAAACCCCTTCTCTGAAAGTTTTTAAGGTCAAGCTGGATGGGGCTCTGAGCAACCTGATGTAGTGGGGTGGGGGGGAGGGTGTCTGCTCATGTCAGGGGGGTTGGAACTAGATGATCTTTCAGGTACCTTCCAACCCTGACAATTCTATGATTCTATGTATAGAGTATATAGGATTGTGTGACCAGATCTATGATGGTCTGAATTCTTATCAATTCATTTGGTAACAGTTGACTTTTAATAGCTACCATTTAATTTAACAGGCTATGGAAGTGTGGCAGCCAAACATACACTTTAAAGGGAAATAAAAATATTTCTCTGGCAAAGGAATGCCTTCGTCCAGAGACATCTTTCCCACCACAAGCAATGGGTATTCTGGACAATAGCAGGACACAAACATTAATATGTACTCAAGGACATCCCTGTGTGCTAGAAATTAGTGCTGTTTCCTGGGTGATGGAAAAGAAAGATGCAGAGAGGAAGCTTTGAGAGAAATAAAAAGAAAGGAAGAGAACCATAAGTGGGTTGCCATCCTCCGTGGCCTTTGGAACTGTACTGTGACTGTCTCTTCTGCCTTTTCCTCAGACAAAACCCCAAACTTGTTAGTTAGCTATTTTTTTAGAAAGTAAAAGAGATTTATGTCCTTGAACAAAGGATTTCCTTCCACATTAGGAAAAGGAAGTACTGCATCTTTTGATCCCTTGTCATATCATGTGACAGACAACTCATATTTAACATTTTCTACAGTGTATCACTCTGTTGCCTCCTCAAAGAGAGAGGCTTTAACTAATAGAAGAAACCCTTCATACTGACAGTTGGAGTTTCCCAGAAAATAAAATGAAACTTTTAAACTGCTTTTTCTTCAGAAAATGCTGGATATCAGCAGACTTTACTATTTGATCAATGCTGTCTGGAGTTTACAAAGCTGCTGGCTGCTGAATAATGTGGCCTGACACAGTCTTTAGTATCTATACACCTTATTGACTGCTGCTCCATTTTCTCTCTCTGTTATTTTCCTATGTTATTATGCTTCTCTGTTTGTGTATTTAAAAAAAAAAAAAAAAAAAAAAGGTTTGATAAAGACCAAAGGAGTCCACTACAGTATTCTGCAACTAAGTCCCTCTGATGTACAACCAGCTAGTGGTACAGGCTGATTTTCCTGCTTGTACAGTGTGGAAAATGTCACTGTGAAGGATTTGCAGTGACATTCACTGTTACTGCAGCCTAGATATGGGGTACAAACTCTGACTCATTCTTGCAATTAAGTAGCCTACATACTTGGATATTTTTCAGTGGTTGCCTCTTTGCAGTATACCATAATTTCATTTTAATGTAGTGGAGTTGTCTGCCAAAGAAAGAATTTTAATGCTTATGGGTTTTTTTTTTTCATATCTCTAGTTGTTTCTTTCCAGTACTACAACTTATTTTGAGGTAGTGTGAGTTTCCAAGATTGCTTATTCTACACTGTAATTGCTACTGGATGAAACTTTAGGTTTGTCCCATAATCCATACAAATGATTTTATTCCATCTGGGCTTCCCACCAAAAAGCAGTATCAATCCTGTTCTTATGTGCTGCTGATGACAGGAGATCATCTCTCTAGTTCTCATTCAGGCATCATAATATTCCCTGAAAATCAGACTATAGGAATTACTGTTTGCTAGACATTTTTGTTGTTGATTTCTAGCTGGTTTCTTCTGTTGTTATATATAATCAAGTCCTGTTAATTAAAAGCATAACTATTACTGATTAAGAAAAATGCTCAAATATCTTTGCTAAGGCAGGAACACGATGTTTATGTGCCAGTCTAACACCCTCTTAAATACATAGATTTTCTTTCTTTATTTTGCTCTCATCTATGATGCCAGGTAATGCTACATGTAGGGGCCTTTTTTTTTTGTGTGTCTATGTCTTAATGAAGATAATAGTTTATTATAGTTCAGTCTTTGCAGCTAGCACTATCATTTCAAGCAGTATGTTAGCTGTAATCTATCATAGTTTATATAATTTAAAATCAATTTTAAAGTATAATTCATGAATGTGTGTAAAAGTTGTGCCATTGATCCTGGCTGAAACTCATTTTGGTTATTCTCAAGAGTGGTCTTACACATAAGAACTTCCTTCCTTTTGGTATATACCACAAGAACTACCATATAATTCATTGCTCCTTCAGCTGTACAAGCAAATGCCTTTTTTGCATGTGCATGAATACTGTTACTAAACTACTCTGTATCAAACACAAAGGCAATTTAGAATGAAATTGTATGTGGGGGTCGGTATGTGAAGGCACATACACATATTTATAGGTTTGCCTAGTGCAGATGCTAGCGTTATGTCTGCATATCTTTGGATAAAGCGAAGAAAGGGCTCATCATTCCATTACTGGGGTGAAAATTTCCTCTGTGTATCTTTGGGATATTTTTTATCATTGTTGAACCATTTCCATTTGGCTTTTGGATAGTGCAATGCAGTACTATCTACCAAATGTTTTCAGACAAAATGACAAATAGCAAAAGATACACAGATATGCTGAGAATACTTTGGGTGCCTTTCATGAAAGCATAGGAATTTAAGGGTCATTTAAAGCAGTAGAAAAGCTGGTGCTAAACTGTCTTTTTCCAGTTGCTCTCTGCTCAGGACACTTGCCTGTTGAGGACTCATGTTCAGGAATTCCTTTTGCCAATGGGGACATGACTTTTTATATCGTGTCTTTAGGCAGAATTCCAACCCTACTGGGGTGGGTTGCCCACAGACTTTTTTGTTGATCTTGGTTAACTTTGCATGAAGCAAAATTAGGTGTAAAGCTAACAAACTTGTAGGTAGCCTGGTGCTTGGGAAACTTGAAAGGATGGAGGTGACTCTTCTATGGGTTTTTGTAAATATTTCCTTTGCTTTATAATGATCGCAAAATAGAACATTTAGCTTAGTGATTAAACCAAAACCAAGAAACTTTTCTTTCATTTTAACTTGGAAAAAGGCGGGGGGGAGGAAGTTTATTTTAAAGTAATATAAACACTTTTCCTCCACCCCTGAATTTAGTTACCGATCAGAAAAAGTTAGTTATTTGAGCATATAGTGGTTTGGGTTTTTTGTTTGTTTTTTTTTTTCTCTCTTCTCTCTTTGGTATAACAACTCTGATCTTATACTGAATCCTGAATCTAGTGTTTTCTTGGAAAACTCTGTTCTTTCAAGATTGTCTACTGTTAACGCTTCGTGGTTTTTTGGTCTTAACAGTGATAATAAGGGTAGTAATAGAGAGACTTGCCATGTAAAGAGACTTTTTTTTTTTTTTTTTTTTTTTTTTTTTAAATAAAAGTGCCATTTAAAACTTCCTACAAGAACTTACTGGCAAAAAATGAAAATCCCAGTAATCCCCAAATAAACTGACATTGTCAGTGCAGCCATTATGAAACTAAATATTTTTGCTAGGAAGATAGTAGGAGCATTATTATTCTCTTACCCTCTCTTTAAAGGTACACATTTTGGGCTCATGAACTGGGTTTTTTTTTTGGCATTTTAAGCTATGTGACAGATGTGTCATCAATTCTTCTCCACTTGTATTTTCTTGATAGGAACAAAATCAATCTCCTTTGAATACAACTGAAACAGAAGTACCATCATTTATTGCAAGCAAAGTATCTCAGTATTCGTGTCAAAGGAAGACAACTTTACATAACTACAACCAGAAATTCACGGTAATACTTATTCTATCCATGAAATAAAAACTAGTATAAGTAAAATATTTAATACACTACTTGCATTAATATGGTACTCTCAGAAAATTCATGAGTTAAACAAGCAGCAAGGATAACAATTTGCCATACTTAAATTAAGACTGAATGCAAGCTTAACTGCATCCTTTAAGTATTACTCAAAGTTTAACACAGGAGATCTTTAAATACACTAATAGCTTGTAAACACACGAATTGTTAAAACAAATGAGAATAACATTCTAAAAATGTCTTTTAGCTTTTCATCTCATTCTTATTTGACAAGTTGGAAGTAATAATAAGCAAGTTTGGTTTAGGTTCATCCAAGGTACTCCACAATTGCTGTGCTTCTTTCTCTTTTGCCCAGGTATTCAGTTCTTCAAAGTGTGGTTGTAAACTTCTTAGTTATGAAAACAGATTGCATGATAAATGTAATTATTTTAACATGATGAAAAAAATCCCTTAAATTGTCTAATTAAATAGAAATCTTAGAGGCTATCATATATTCTACTTAATGTTCATAACATTACACAGTTCAGTGGGTGTGAAGAGCCTGAGTCATCTAGTCCAAATTCCTCTTAAATTATTGTGCCTAATAGCTCCTCTTGGCTGGTTCTAGATATTCAGTGACAACTATTCAATAGAAAACATTTGACACAGAGACTCTAATGTAATATAGTCTGAATAAATCTGGCATACTTATATTCATATGTTACAACTATAACACCACCTCATCTTCCTGAAATTTTAGTATCTATTTCATTATTTATAATTTTTATGCTTTTACTTCGTGTGTGTTTCTATAAGTACACACAATTTCATGTAAATATTATTTGTAAGGTCCATATAAAAAGAATAACAACAGGTACCACTCAGTTGAGAATAAAAAGCATTTACAAGGTAAACACTAAAACCTCTGGGAATTGAGAACTAAAGATAAAACTAAAAGCAACTCCAAAATGTCTTGATCTGGGAATGAACAGTTAAAAATTAAACGAACTGAAGTTTGCCTTGTACTGATGCTTTGAGATAATCAATTATACTAGTTATATAACAGCGTTTATTACTCACGTAGGTTAATC